>JAKTWU010000029.1:0-41030 GCA_030582435.1 Taiozyma onychis
GTACCTGGGGCTCTTGACTGTCTCCAATTCAACAAAAATCTTCTCTTACTGTTTCCCCCACTACCCGTGGTTGTTGGAGTAACATTCGTCGTCACGGAAATTCTTGAACTGGATTCCGAAGTTCTGGTATCAACTCTGGACAAACCTGGGCCACCACTGATCGATGATGAGATGATCCTAGTGGCAGAACTGTTATTAGTGGCTGAATTGATGGTTGATATCGATGGAACCTTAGACAAAGAAGGTGATGAGGTACCTGATGGCATAGAGTCTTCCAAATCTTGAACTATCAAGCCAGTTGCTTCAATTTCTTCAGCAAAATTCTTCTCAAACAATCTCAACATGGCTAAATGTGAGTCTCTCAATTGACTAGGAACCATCTTACCATGAACAATCAAACAACGGAAGATACAAATGGTTAAATTGTTAAAGGCATTCTTCAACAGAGCATACTCATTGACAGCTTCTTCATCTTCTGGATCTGGTGGAGTAGCTAAGAATTCTTTGTATTGACCAATACCACCATTCACCGGGGAGTCAACTGTACCTGACAAGTTTCTAGAGAGTTCATTGAAACTGGAAGAGTTGATATAATTAGTATTGATGGCCTTTTGAGTAGATGCTTCAGCATTAACCAAATCATTGGTCTTTGTGGTTAACGTTCTCAAGGCATTTTGAATTGGTGACAACTTCACAACTGTAACATTTGCAACTTCAGATCTGTTCATCAAGGTTGGGAAACTGTTATGAGTTTCATAAGTTGTTTCTTCAACCCATAAGTTCATAACAGAAGTTGATTTTTGTAATCTTCTCGAAGTGATGAAGAATTTTAAATCCTTATTTTGCATATAGATTCTGGCAGCACTTGATAAATTACCATGGTTTTGAGTAAAATCGGTCTGTGGCTTAACAGTGACAATGTGTAAGAACTTTCCTGGAGGTGGATTCTTTATGGCAAGTGCAGCCTCGTCATCACCAATGATCTTAGCACCAGTGTGCAATCTCAATAATCTGTTGTGAATGGAGTTAATATGTTCAAATGGTAGACCCTCATAGATGAAACTTCTTGATCTCACAGTCTTTGGGAAACCAATACCAATGAATGAAACCTTGTAATAGGTTGGAGTTTCTCTATCCAGTGAATTCAGCCTAATGTATAACTCAGACAATTTCTCATGAACGAAACTTAAGCCTTTCAAGTCAAAGTTGATCTTATCATAAGCTTCAGCCAATTCTTTATAAATGAAAACAGCCTTTTCTAATTTGTTACCTTGGATCAATTCGTCAGCAATCTGCTTATACAAAGCTTCTTTTCTTTCAAAAGCAGATTGACTTGGGAATTTTGGCTTAATTGAGATTGGTAACATCTCTTCCACTGACCACTCATAAGTTGACGCCATCAGTTCTAAACATAGAGCAGCTTGAACATGATTACCTTTCTTCAAATTGATTTCGTACAGGTCATCTAGTGAGGCATTGAACTTCTTGGAGTTATTGACACGCATCAATTGTCTCAAGATATCTAACTGATGGAATGTTCTTTCATCATCAAATTCTTCACCAAGTGGTACAGAACATAAACCGTTTTGAACTTCCAGGAATTCTGACAAGTTTTGAATAAAGTTGTACACATCTGAGAATGATTCATCTTCTGGATCCAATCTTACCACCATTTTCAATCTCTTGATGAAGTTTCTTTGCTCATATAGACCAGGGATATATCGACCTGACTTGAAGAATTTGTCCAGCCCAACAAGAAGGCCCTTTTCAACCTCCAATAACTTGTTTGGCACAGGTTCCTCGCTGGTTTCTTGCACCAACAATTCAGCAATCATGATAGTCCAAAGGATTCGAACACCAACAACTTGACATAAGGAGTTTCTTTGCAAACAGAACACAGCCAATTCTTCCAAGATACCATAATCCTCCTGGATGAACTCAGCATGATAACCCGAGTTTCTCTTGACTTGGAATCTGATGAAATCTCTCTTCAATGAATCCCAACCTAGACAGTCCCAAGTCTGACTCAATATATTAGCACATCTAGCTCTAACATCATTAGTGATTTTCCATGATGTCTTTCTTGGTACTTCGGCTAAATGACAAATAGAAGCAGGCATGGAACCAGCAGTGGCCAAGATGGACTTCAAGTATCTAGACCATAATGATCTGTCGAAGACATCAGAATCAACAGCCTTAGGAATGTGATCTCTAATTAAGATGAATTTGATCAATTCTGAGGCAGTGGCAGCCGCTTCGATGAACAATGCATACATGGAGACCCATTTCTCAGATGGGAAGAACTTACCTTGAATCAACAGTCTGTTAGTTTGAATGATTGCATACAGGTCTTCCTTGAACAATTCTTTGACAAAGTTTGGAGAAGAGTTGGATAGGGAATCATTAGCGGATTCTTCAATGATAGAGATGAAACCTTGAGAGTAAGAGGGAATGTTCTTGGAGATTTTCGTGATGAATGAATAAATGACACCCAGTTCAACCAATAACTCAACAACAATAACATCGTTGATGATAGAATCAATGATAAGTTCAGGAAATGGATGCTGGTTAGGGAACAACTGAGTATATGTTCTCTTTGGTTCAAACATATTATTGTTTCTAGCATATTGATGAACCTTGATAAACAACTTTGAAATCTTCAGTAATAATCTTGAGATGTCTCTTGGTAAGATAGCCAATTCTTCTTTGTTTTCAATGATGACGTTCCATGATAGATTACACGATGAGATCAACACTGAGTTAGCAAGTCTTAAACAGTCCAACTCGACACTTCCGGGCGTCTCGTCGTAAGCTTCGATGGCCCAGTTAATGGAATGGAAGAAGAACTTGTGAGTATAGTCAGGCATCTTTTCATTGGCAAAGATGAACCCATTCAGTAAACGACGAACCAACAACATCTTGGTGATGAAGATCTTTGACTCCTTGGAGTTCATAGAAGGACCTGAGTTAGCAGCCTGAGTCATTGAAGCACCAAAGCCCAACCCTCTCTTATCGACCGCGCTGATCAAAGTGATGGCATAGTCAACGATTTCAGAATCTTCAAATACTTCTCTCAAATGTTCCAACACCAAATCAGAATACTGCAGGACCAATAATTGATCAGGGATCATGGAGTCAACTCTCAGCTTCAAGAAACTGACAAAAGTCTGGCAAAGGGCCTTCCATGCTGACTCGTACTCTTTCAAATTTTTCTTACTCTCAACAATAATGGATACCTTCACTAAGATAGGTAAAATACGACATAGAGTACGGCCAACAAACTTCCATTCTGTCTCAGCTTTACCGAAGTAGATGGCAGTCATGAATAGTAGATCAGTACCGACAAATGGAAAAGAGTGGTTTGGTGAATTGATGATTGATTTCAATTCCTCAACGTAGTCGTAGAACAAATACGTGTATTGTTCTTGTCTAGCAACGACAACGTCTAACAGATGAATGAATGAGTAGAATGAGGCATTCTTCAGCTTGGTCAAATTTAACTTGAGGGAGGTATCAAAAATCTTCAACAATTCGTTCAACAGCTCTTTAAACATCTTGATTGATTGCTGTAATGTGGCTTGGTTTAACAATTTCAAAGTTTCAATCAAACGGTCTTCATGTTCGGGCAATGAGTACAACCTTCTCCAGTTCAGCACATGCTGGAAAGTTGGTTCGATGTTGTACGTCTTACCGATGTAAGTTGTAGTCACTTCCACAGAACATTCCGGTTGACCCCTTTCAGACTCCAAATTTACTGGTTTGTTCTTGTTGTATTCAAAGATCTGACCTTTATTGCTGATCATCAGTTGAGCAGAGCCTTTTAATTGGTGATTGACAAATAGTTTCAAGGTTAGAGTTTCATTCTCGCCAACTTTTTCAATGTTACTGATCTTGATAGTTTCACCAATGACCTCGTTTGATCTAACAGAGGTGAAATTCCATGTGTTCCCAGGAATTTCGTTAGTAGCTTTGGAGATGGCAATTTTGGAGTTTGGATTATCATTGATCAATTGGATCGAGACCAAATCACCAGGAAATGGAGATGAGTTGTTGAGTAAATTGACTTTCCCTAAACTTAGATATATTCTATCATAAGCCTTAACCAAAGGATCAAAAAAGTTAGTTCTAATCTGATAGATTGGGGTTTTTAAATTAGCATCAAAATCATTAGCAACATTACTCAAATCATCCCTGAACTCTTTGATAGAAACAACAACTCTTTCAGCTCTTGGATTCACAGCAACACCTTTGTTTGAACCAGAAATGATACGGTCAATCAATTCACCCCAACCAAAGTTCATGTTTGTAGGGTCCAGAATGGTATTATCATTCTTGTTGATGTAGGAACCAAGAAGCTTGATTGTGAATTGATGAGACTGACCAGAGGCCAAATGACCTTGTTGACGAGAAAAGATTCTGGTGATATCAGTGACACCAGCAGCCAAACCTTTTCTAATCTTGTTGACAGATTGCAATGATTTGGAGTTCCCAACAACGATTTCTTCAGTGATGATGGCAACCAAATAGATACGGCCATTGTCTATCTCCGTACCTGGAATGTTCCTGAACAGAGCAGCAGAAATCTTATCAAGGGAGAAATCATTTGATTTGATGTGAATGGCAAAAGCTTCAGTTAATCTCTTTTTAGCACTTCTCAGATACAAGTATGCAGTCATACCCGCAAACCCTTGAGGATTCAACTTAGATGTACCACTAACATCTTTGAAATCAACCAATATCTGCGATGGAGTAACCCTATCAAATTTGGTGGTCTTCAATGGTTGTAACTCTTCTTCCAAATTGTTAGTCACTGGAAAGTTTGGAGCTAGGGCAGCAGACATTTGGTTGGCGGCGATCAACTTTGGAATTGGTTGCTTGCATAGATCTGAATCCCAGGCATTGTATAGTTCACCCGTCTGAATATCACGAGCACTCATGGATTCAAACCCAGATGGATCAGATTTCAATTTTGCAGTGTTGTTAGAAGCTCTGAAGTTGTCGATACCCTTCGATGATAGAAGTTTGGAGATATTCGCAAATAGTAGTGATATTTGTTTCCTAGCGGCGGCTTTTTCACTCTTGGTCATCAGATTCTGGTGTAACTTGATTCTGATATCATTCAATTCGTCGAACAGCTTGGAAAGCTTTTCAAACAGGTTGTACTCGGCAACAGAATACATGGAGAAGATATGGGAGGCCAATTGACTCAAAGACGGCACCGTTTCATCAAGCAGGTCATTGGAATCAAGACGAACTAAAGGTAACGGAGGTTTCAACTTCACATTAATACTCTCATCGATCAGATCGCCGTTTCTAGCCTTTGAGTTTGAAAGCTGTAGCTCTTGAATAGAAGGGATTGTATGGTCAGTGGAACCTTGGTCAAAGTCGCTTTGTGCTGGAGGAGCGAAGTTGGAAGTCATTGGTAGCTTATCTGTAATGTGGACATGTGATAATGGGACAATGACGACATTGATGGTCAATTCTGGCAGTTTGTCCAGATCAGCCTGTTTAGCAATGAAATCAGATGGTAGGGGCTGCACGATCAAGTATCCACGAGCCCAGTTTTCGCTGTTGGTTTCAAATAAGAACACTTCATCACCGTAGTACAAATTCTTGTAGAAGGCAGACAGTTTCAACGAGGGGAATTGGTCCAATGGGGTGAATGACTTGATGATTTTACCATGCGCCAACTTTGGCAGAGGGAACCATTTCAAATCGGTGTCGTTGCTGGAACCGTTGGATGCACTGCTAGCTTCAGTGGAGCCAGAGGGAGTGTCCATGACGGTGTTGACGACTGGTTCACCAGACATGATTAGAATTTTTGGCAAGGAGGGTAGAACAGGGCAAAAAAAACTAGACCAGATTTTTAAAGAAAGGATGACAAGGTTGAGGGAGCAAAGCGCTGTACGTGGGCAGAGTTGGCGGCACGTGGCGAGGTGAGTATTGGCGTTGTTTTGTGGAGGAATCTGAAGAAATTTATATCTCAGTTTTTTTCCTTTTCCATTTGTAGATCGTTGATATTAAATCGAGGCACAATTCGAGGTAAAGGAGCTCAAAAGTAGTGGCTACCACAGAATTGCAGACTAAAAGCCAGAAGCTTCTGTAGTAGCAACTGGTACTTGCTGGCATCCACTGCAGTTGCTACAGGCTTGGGGTGTATTTTCAGTTGAGTGTTTATCGCTGCTCGGGACCCCATCCCTATGGTTCGTGGGCCTTTACCTGTGGCCTTACCGCTAATAATGATATGCAATGCCAGTAATTTATCTTACAGGGGTTACCGTTGAGCATTGGCCTTGGGCTGACAAACACCAAAACTACATTTCCTTTTGGGGAAGAATAGCTGTAATGCCTGTTAGCGGAATGTGGGAATGTTTGAATATACAATCACGCTGTTTCCAGTCATCAATACATATCTTTGAACTTCATTTCAATCATCTGTTGTCATAGCGACCCATACCTACGATCTATTTATTTTTTTAAAGTTGCAGGTGCATAACTGAGCAGGAATGAAGATGCTCAGTAAAAAAAAAAGGAAAACAGAGGGAGGAATTATGGTGTTTGAGTATGTGGCTCAGCTAATTAAAGGCCATAGAAACTAATTTTGATTTTATTTTGTCCATACAACCATTTCGGAAATTTTAGTAATTATGAAGTTTAGCTATATTGAAATTAAAATACAAAGATTGAAATTCCCATCTTGAGAATAATCTCATGATTGATTTAATTATAAATTATAGCTTACACCTACTATTAACGTTGTATTTAGAAATCTATAACCTGAATCACGAGATTTAGTGTAATGCGTTATTGAGGCTATTGTATGCTCTTTCTAAGGGTTATGGCTGAGATAATTGGTAACCCTTAGATAGGATATTTGACACCGAACATTCTGTAAAAGACATATAGCGGGAATCAATAAGTCCATATATTGTACACTTCCCTGGGGTAGCTGTTCGCAGTTTACGGATAGAGATACATCACCTATAGCATACCCAAAGTGACTAAATTATTGAGCTTAGGTTTACATGTGATTTCAAGCTACAAGTCAATATAATAAAAAGTCATTCTATTCGTTATGTTCTATATACAGGTGATACAAACACTTATTTCTTCTTTTCATCAACCAACCATTTCCAGACAACATCTCTCTGTCCTTGGTCCTCCAACACTCTTCTCCTCTTCGAAGGTTTTCTGAGCCAGGACCAAAATGGCGTCTTTGCCACATTGCTTCCCTGTGCTAGAGGTCTCTTCTTTGAGAATGAACTTGAGGTCATTAGTGTCAATTTTTGCACTGCTCTCAAAGTCTTAAAGTTTGCTGAAGTCACTAGAAACCCGATCAACATCGACACTGCCAAGATACCTGCGAATCCAAAGTTTGAGTCCTCGATGAAGTTCTTCAGGTTCATACCGTAGAAGGCAGGTAACAACGTGGCAACGGTGAAGCCTAACGTATAAATCGTAACTTTCAATTCGAACAACATTAAGGAGTTTCTATTAGCATCCAGAATAATGTTAACGATCTCTTCGGTGGATTTAATATCACTGATTAAGGACTCAGCCTGTTGCACAAATTCATCGCACTGTTTATAATAAGCTTCTAGTAACATCTCAACTTCACCAAAATCTGTGCGCGGTCCGACCTTAGTGTCATTATTAGCATTTTGAAAACCAGCGGCGTTTGGGGTTGGACCTTGAAGTTTATCAGTCAGGTACATCCCAGATAAATCGTCATCGTTATCCAATAGTTCATCAAGAACGTTTCTAATCAGTAGTGCCTTTTGATAAAATGCAGAAAGTGCCTTTGATTTGATCAATAGATCTCTTAACTTATCACGATTGATTTGATCCTCTAACTCAGCCAAGATTATCCCACAAACTTCCAAATGATGCTGTAGTTCAGTCTCCAGGATCGTCATGACATTGATCAGGATGGATTCCAGGGCTTTATGTTCATACTGTTGGATCCAACCATGGCTTGTAGCTTTCAATTTGTTCTCCAAGTCATAAACAAACAACCCCAATCTCGAGGCAGCAGATGGATTACTTGTATCAAAGATCATCACCTTGTTAGCTTCGACAAGAGCTTTAATATGCAGTAAGTTGACCAAGAACCCATTATCACGGATTACAATGGATGGAATGACGTCAATGGCCGAGGTATCAATCTTTCTTAAGTCTCTTGGATAAAGCCCATGTTCCTGAAGAAACTTCATCTTAGGGAAATGTCTAGACACTGCAGTGACATTACCATGTTGATCAAAGATGGTACAACTCACATAAGAGTCATTAGGCTTAATAGGCTTGACAATCTTGGTTAAATCTGACATAATATCCTCATCGGGATCAGTTGTGTTTACTGGGGAGGAATTTAATAGTTTTGGGGCGGGTATGGTGTATTTTGTGACGTTGTGTAGATAGGATCTGGGAAGAAGAATGCAAGATTTAGGGTGAATGAGTCTATAACAGCCGATTTGTCTTAGTGATATGGGTCTAAACATTGATTTGGGAATATGGAAGACTGCGTAACGTGTGGTGGGATGTTTAGAATGAAGGATTAGTAGGTCTGTAATTCAGCGAAAGACACGATTTTGAGTTTATGATACAACCCTTTATATTTTGATATATGGTATGTGTAAGAGGAAACAGTTGCTTTAGAGGCAAGAAAGGCAACAATTATTTACTAATACTAAGTTATGTGCCATTCGCATACGGATAAATTTTGATGATGTTCGAATTTTTTTGGTGGAAACCAGAAGTGGTTCGGGAAACAGAGATATAACTAACCCAAAAACTACACTTCCTTAGTGATTTGAATCATCTATTGCAACGTTATGTAATAATAAAAAAATGGGAAGGACGAAGACAGAAAGTTGGGAGAGGAGAAAAGAAACCTCAATGAAAGACACCAGCCAACCTCTTAATTAAAGAATTTTCTAGATTTTGATGGACCAAAGACAGCTAATCTAATAGCTGGTAAAGATTCTTCAGATAACAATTTCAATCTTTCTTCTAAAGTGTTGTCAACTTCAATCTTACCACTACCGTTCACAAGGACGACACCACCAGCAGCGTCATCACTCAAGAAAGATTCTTCATCAACGGAAACTTCAACTGGGAATTTGGCCTTTTCTTCGAAGTTTTTGGCAGCTTGGTCAATGGCTTCTTTGGCAACTTTAACATCTGCTTTCTTAACTTTAACAACAACTTTTGGTTCGTATAGGGAGTATAGACCTTCCTCGATCAAGCTTTCCAGAACTACTTTGTAATTCTTGGAGTCTTTGCTGATGGATTGGAGTTCCTCTTTAGCCTTTTCAAATATATCATCAAGGATTTCCTCTCTAGCAGCAAGGACTTTTAATCTAGTCTTGTTAGCAATGGTAGATTTTTGGGTTTGTTGATCCAATTTGGCCTTCTTTTCCTTTTCAGCGTATTGAGCGTCAATGGTGGCAACTTCAGAACGAACAACATTGGCTTTTTCAATTTCATATTCTTCATCGGCCTAGAACGAGGTTTTGTTAGTTGAAAAGGTTCTAATAAGCCATCGAAAAATGGTATCGGATAACTTACTTTAATTCTGATTTCTTTGGCCTTTTCTTCAGCTTCCTTCTGGATGAAGGCTTGCATCTTTTTCAATTCATCAGCGACCTATCGTTATTAATTAGTATTCACAACTCCTGTATCGTAGAGCCTGTATGAGTTTCATATAAGGGGACTGATAAAGAACTCAGGGAACACTCAGTTCAGAAGGGCTATTTCGCGCGCCTAGAGCCCAATTCGCCGCACAATGGAAGACACAAAGATACAATTAGCAAAACTTACTTGGGAGCCGGTTAAGCCATGAGTTTCAACCATTTTTACTGTGTAGATTATGTCCGGTGCTGTTGATGGTTGGACCTTAATGCTGCTTTTGGTATTTTTCGAAATTGTCAAGATTCGCGATAAACTGCACAAACGCCGCTGTACTGACGGTTGTGCAGAGACAGAGCTCATTATAAAGACATATCTTCGTACAACATAGCCGTCGGGGAAAGACGGTAAAGGAAAATCTGTGTTATAATTGACGAATATCTGTATGATAATTTACTGGAAACCGCATAAAACACAGCATGAACCCAACCATTGTCATTGCCATTGTTTATCAGTAAGTGATAAACAGAATGTGTCCTTAACCAGAAGTTCACCTTACCTTACAAAGAAAAAAAAAGAATAGTATCAATTTGACATTCCTGAACTTGAACCAACTTGTCCGCCCTCACACAAACTGCCGAAATCTTGCTTGGTTTTACTTTCAGCTTCCACCGCTTCAAACCACTGTACTCTTTAACATTCAACATTTTGATAGTTTAGCGGACGCTTCCTACGACAGTCCTCATCATGTTATCTCTTCTCAGACAACAGAGGTATCTTGCCAGGAACAGCAGGCTGTTACCCCAGCGGTATCAATCAACGTTCAAGGAGACACCAAGGATGAATCCAGTTGGTATCCAGTATCTCTCAAAGGCACTGGACAAGAAAATTTTTCCTTCGAAGAAGAACATCAATCTAACAAATGAAGAACTTGAGTTGGTAGAACTATCAAAGCAATACTTGGATAAACATGGCCTTCTGGGTAGGACTACAAAGGTCACAGAACCTATATCATTCAACATACCTAAACTAGAAGGCGTGAACTTGGATGAGCACTTTAGAAAGATTGCATTGTTCGCCTCCGCTCCATATGAGGCACCAGCAAACTCATTGGCCACCAGTGAACTTCCCAAACAACCTGAAAAATGGCTGCTCAAATCGGGCTGGCACAAATATCCAATTAACGGTTCAACACCTGTCCAAGTAGACTACCCTGAAGAGTCTGCTCTGGTGTTTGATGTTGAAACATTGTATAAAGTGTCAAAGTTCCCAGTGATGGCTGTTGCGGCCTCTACTGAGGCTTGGTATGGTTGGGTCTCACCTATTCTCACCGGGGAGTCTGAATCATTCGATCACTTGGTCCCATTGAATACTATGAAGCAAGAGAAGGTTATTGTCGGTCACAATGTGGGGTATGACAGAGCAAGAGTCAAAGAAGAGTATAATCTACAAGAAACTAAGGCATTCTACCTAGATACCATGGCTTTACACATTGCTGTCTCTGGTATGTGCTCCCAACAAAGAGCCAGATGGATGAAACATAAGAAGCTCGCGACAGCTGAAGAGTCAGACGTTGACGAAGTTACGCAGAGTGAAGATGATGACCCATGGATCAACTTCAGTTCTCCGAATTCATTGGCTGATGTTTCCCAGTTTTATTTCAAAGAGAAACTAGACAAATCTGTTAGAGATTATTTTAGCGGTGAAGATGTTGATGATATTAGGAAGAACTTTCAAATGCTGATCAAATACTGTGCAAGCGATGTCTTGGCTACACATAAGATCTTTGCCCATGTCTTACCTGAATTTCGGAAAGTCTGCCCTCATCCGGTTTCATTCGCTGCATTGAGATTCATGAGTTCAGGAATCTTACCTACGAACAGACAGTGGTATGACTATATTAAGTCTGCTGAAGATTTATACCAAACTAATAGAAAAAGAGTTGATGACAGATTGGTTGAATTAGCCGAAGAAGCTGTTAAACTGAAAGACAACATGGAGCTGGTCAATGAAGACCCCTGGCTAAGTCAACTGGACTGGACAATTACACCAATGAAGATCAAAAAAGATGGAACCCCATACAAGAACCAAAAGTTACCTGGGTATCCTGCTTGGTATAGAGAGCTGTACAGCTCCAAAGATGGTAAGATCACTATCACCACGAGAGCTAGAATCACCCCATTACTACTGAAGTTGAAATTTGAAAACTATCCTGTTATTTGGAATGACGAGTATGGCTGGTGTTTCAGAGCTGAAGAGAATGACTATGAAAGACTAGTGAAGAAGAATTATGTCCTAGAGTCACGCTTCGGTGACGAAGAGAAGAAAGTGAAGTATGGTACTGAAAACGGACCAGAATCTATTGATGGGTTCTATTACTTCCGTATCCCTAACAACCAAGGCCCAGAACATAGGACAACGTTATTACTGGCAAAATCATTTGCTACGTCCTTTGAGAAAGGTATTTTGAAATCTGATTCTCCTTTTGCTCAAGAGGCTCTAGATCTGAATGCCAGTTGCAGTTACTGGATCAGCGCAAGAGAGAGAATCAGATCCCAGTTTGTTGTTGATAAGACGGAGGACTACAGTTTGATTGTTCCTCAAGTGTTAACAATGGGTACCATCACTAGAAGAGCCGTTGAAAAAACTTGGTTAACAGCTTCAAACGCCAAGAAGACTCGGATTGGCTCTGAACTGAAGTCTAAGATTAGAGCACCACCTGGGTATTGCTTTGTTGGTGCCGATGTTGACTCCGAAGAGCTATGGATTGCCTCATTGGTTGGTGATGCCACTTTCAAGATGCATGGCGGAACTGCCATTGGCTGGATGACTTTAGAAGGTGCTAAAGCTGAAGGCACTGATCTTCATTCAAAGACTGCTAATATTCTAGGAATTACTAGAAATGATGCCAAGGTGTTTAATTATGGGAGAATCTACGGTGCCGGTGTCAAGTTTGCCACAACACTATTGAAACAGTTTAATTCTGATCTAAGCGACCAAGAGTGTTCTGAGCGTGCAAAGGATCTATACGCAAAGACCAAAGGTGAAACACTACATTTTAGCGTTGACAAGCAAAAGAACAAATTATGGTATGGTGGTTCTGAATCTGTGCTTTTCAATGAACTTGAGAGAATTGCGAATCAGGAGAAACCAAAGACACCAATTTTGGGTGCTGGCATCACAAAGGCTTTAATGAAGAAGAACTTAAACATGAATTCATTCTTACCATCTAGGGTCAATTGGGCAATTCAATCATCCGGTGTCGATTACTTACACTTGTTATGTGTATCGATGAACTACTTAATCAAGAAGTATGCCATTGAGGCTCGAATGAGTTTGAGTGTCCATGATGAGATCAGATACTTAGTGAAGGAACAAGACAGGTACAGAGCTGCTATGGCGTTACAAGTTGCTAATATTTGGACCAGAGCTATCTTTTCTGAGAATTTGGGTATTCAAGAACTACCACAATCATGTGCTTTCTTTTCAGCTGTTGATATTGACCATATCTTGAGAAAAGAAGTTGACATGGATTGTATCACTCCTTCCAACCCACTTCCTGAAAGTCCTGGTAAATCCTTAGACATTGTCGAATTGTTGGGAAGATCAGATTCTGCTCTTGGTAGAGCCAAAGAATTGGCGATCCCCAAACTACCTTTTGTTGAGAAGGTTGAAGACGAAGTTGAAGATGTTGCATTCAAATATTCTCACAGAAATCCACAATTCAAAAAGACATTGATACAGATGCAAATTTCTCAAGATGACAAGAAGGTTAGAAACTACTTAAAAGACTATAAGAAGGATTATGGAAGATTAGAGTTCAAAGATGTCTTATCTGGTGAGTTGGCTAAATCTGGCACCATTAAATCTTCTACACTCAAAGTTGAGTCAATGAAATCGAAACCCAACGTTGGCGCAGTTGCCAAAGAAATTGCAACCGATTTCAAGGCTAGCACAAAGTCCAAGAAGAAGAAAACCAGTCCAAAAACGACCACTACTAAGAAATCAACCAAGAGAACCCGAGCTTCTAAAACCACTTTAGAGACTGTACCACCAGAAGAACCTGACTATATGAGTGAGGAGTACATTGAAGCTCTAAATGCTTCTGTCGTTGACGACTCACCAGTCTACACTTCTAAGAAATCTGAAGTTGATGATTTACTATTTGGCTATGATGATTTAGATTCCCTGCTGAAAGCTAAGACTCCTAAGAAACCTGTCATTAAGAAAGGTTATGACCCTGAGGCAATTGACGGTTTCTTCCCCATACAAACTAGAGCTAAGAAGTATAAATATGCCTAGACTATTTTCACGACCCGTTACGAATTAATATAGACGATTGTTAAGTTTTTTCTGTTGTAGCTCTTTTATTAAGACTTATTAACTCGGGCGTCTATAGTATCATTTAAATCATACTCCTCTTTGTATCTTGAATTTGATGATTCGAACTCCCCTTCTTGATCAGGATTTGCACCAGAAAGGAATTGCTTCTCAGTGGTCCAAATAACATAGATGATAAAACTTAACAATGCCACACATATCACTTCCTCTAAGAATGCCATGAACGCATATATTTTCCAGTCACCAAAGAGGAAAACGAATTTACTGGAGTTGATATATCCATTAGAGCCAGTCTTAATCGAGGCAACGTAACAAATCGAATAGATGGCACGGACAACTAAGAATGGCAACATGATTAGTGTGCTGGCTAAGATCAAAGAATAGTTGCCTTTATGTATGGCCCTTCTTAAGACGTGATGACGATGAAGTTTGATCCCTGAGCAAATCATTACAGCGATCAACACGACTAAGAAAATAATAGTCCCAGCTAGCATCAATCCTTTCGTGGTACTTGTGGTGCCACCGGAGCTGATCCCAGCACCGACGGCCACTAGTATAATCCCAATCAGTGTCAACCTTTCAAGCAGTTGATCTATTTCTTCAATGGTCAAATTGAAGATTTGTCTATTCCTAATGACGGAGATGAGGGTGATTTTCTTTCTCTTCATCTCAGGGTCAAGGTGATAACCCAGGTATAACACGACCTGAATCAACATCATCATGATGAACCCCATAATAATTGAGTTCAAAACTAACGCTGAAATCAAGATATTCTCGTTGGTGTTACCATTATTAACATCTTTGATGAATTGATACGATAGGGCACCAGCAGCGATCTTGATGGCAACCAAGAGGAAGAAACGTATGAAGGGCCATTTGAAACGTGTACGTGGAGTGACAATCAACTTGTAAGCAGGAGGTATAGCGATAACCAAGATGAATGAGTATATAGCAATCTCCGCAATGGAAATAGCTTTCCAATGAGAAAAGGCCATGGTTGTTATGGTGATGAGCATTCATAAAAGGCAAAACACCTGGAAGACAGTGGTTTATATTAGGAGAAGCACAAATTGTTCGCTTTGCCCAATTGGTCATTTCCTTTTACAGCTCTAAGCCATTTTATTATGAACAGCGTTGAGGAAAACTGCACGGCTGCTTGCATTAAACTTATTATACTGAGCTAATCGTGCAAAAGTTTTTACTAATTATTTAACTTGGCTTCGAGGGGAAGGCTTATTTTACTAAACCCTGAATTTCGATTGGTTCTGACATTCATTGACATTCATGCCAGAAGCCATAGAGAAGAGTCGATAGTAATAGATCTGTAGTCAGCTTTGTTGACAGGTTAAGTGTTATTGTTACCATGTCTTGGCTTTCAAGATGAGTTATCGACGATCAAAGGGCTGTGCAGGCGCAGTGAGTTAAAAAAGCTGTAAAATCTCGTAAACTGATGAGTTGATTCCCAAAGAGGAAAGTGTGACGTCGACGTGCAAATTCAAACACCCGAACACCACTTGCCTGAAAAACTGCCAGGGCCACTCATAGACCTCCCAAAATGGAAGAAAAACCCTCCGGGATTTATTGCCCTTTCCATCCATCAGTTATTGATAGGAAGCTTCGAGTAATGTCTTGACATATAAGAACCACTTTCCAACGACAAAAAACTCTTCAAGAAAAAGTCCCAAATCCAACTTTACTACTTCTACATACTTAACATGGATCCAGTTGCCTCTACCAGACTTTCTCTACAATGGCCACCAGCAGAGGCATATGAAGATACAGATACACTGGTGTTAACTTCAAGTGATGAATACTTTGTTGATCTAAGAGTGCTAAAGGACCCGCGTCCTGAGTCCAAATTCCCGTTAGATTGGGTTTTGACTGGTCGCGAGAAGTGTCTTTCTGAGTCTCCCTTGTCAATTGAATTCCAACACGAGATTAATACTCATGTTGAAGGAAACACTGGTGGACCGTATGATACTGGTCATTTCGAAGATTTGAAGAATCATGACAGGAAAGAAACTGGTAAGATGTTAAACCTAGAAACTGGGAAGTGGCAGGATTATGTTGAAATATGGAGGACCATTGACTCATTGAAGTCTACTCCTAACAATTACGTTGTTAAATTAGATGGAAACAATCAGGTCGTTCCTGTTTTAACCTTAAAAGCTGACAATGAAAATTACTTAGGAACGATTGTAAGGATTGGCAATTTCTTGCAAGGTGCTATTTTGAACTTGGAGACGAAAGATGTTAGTTGTACTAGAGTCTTCTTGAAAGATGGTACATGGGAAGTCCAATTTGCATATGGCGATGAAAGCTCAAAGATTCCAATTGATGGTGTTGGTGAAATTGTCGAAGTTGAAGGATTGAAGTGGAAAGTTGTTGAGAAGAAAAACTTCTAGTTATTGCAGTCAATCTTTTCATAGTAATGTACATATCTGGCATATGATAACCTCTGATATCGTAGCACATTGACGATTTCAATTCGCCTGTTAATTTTCCTTGCCTTAAAGTAATTCCTACACTCAAAGTTCTAACACATTATCATCTAATTCATAATTCATCATCAACATCATCAAACTTCCTTTTATTATAGGACAACAATTGTTCCAAATGTTCAGGAGTTGGTCCAACAACATTAACATCACTTGCGGCGTTTTGCTTTGTACTCAGCACCGTATTTTTAAATTTCTCTTCGTACCCACCTAATTTCGTACTTCTTTTCATCACATAGGTCAACCAATCCTCATCTGTCTGTTCATCCTCTTGGTGCTGCTGTTGAGTAGAGCCTTCAATGTTCATGAATTTCGGTAGTACCTGTGGCTTCCCCTTTAAAGTCAAATGCTCTGCTGTTGGTTTGGAAGCAATACGAGCATTCTCAGGGACGTTACCTACAACCCAATAAAGAAATGCTTCTGTCCCCTTTTGCCTACCCCTGGTCTCGAATATATCAAGGAGATCGATAGGTTTAATCATACCGATATTGATCAGACCTTGTGTTATATCCTGAACGGCGATTTCTTCTCGACCGGAATTGGAAGCCAGCGATTGAGCTTCTGACGTGAGCAGTTGGAGATGCCTTATGTAAAGGTCCGTAAGGATGTCTATTAGCGATGGTGGGGCTCTGTCGAAGCCTATTCCTCGTAGAATCTGATAGAGCGTGTTAGTATTCAATTGTTTTCATTTGATGGTACTTTTTCCGATTGTGAAGTTGAAAATCAAGGGGAGACATACCTGCATGACGGTGATCCGTATGATGGCAAAATTGAACGCTGAATTACCCATTATAAAGCTGAAACCACTGTATTCCTGGTTAGAACAAGGCTGCTGTGTTTCCAAACCAAATGTTTTTCCCCAAAAGACACGAAATTTACCCGGACACAATCGCCCAATTTGAAAACACGAATCAACCAAAAGTTATCACCAACAGCACAACAACGCAACAGGTTAATACCAAAAAAACACACCAAAAACACACCAAAAACACTCCACAGAAATGTCCAGAAACCTGTCACTTTATGCCGTGGACGCCTTTCTGATCTTGGACAACGAGTCCAAGAGACTCTATGCTAAATACTTCGAGCACCCACATCAGAAACAAGAGGATGAGGAATCGCCTTTCCAGTCGTTAAAGTCTCAAAAGGCCTTTGAATCAAGACTGTTCAAGAAGACTCACAAAGAAAACGGCGATATCATACTGTTCGAGAACCACATCGTTGTCTACAAGGAGATTGCGGACTTTGTGATATACATTGTCGGTGGCCTGGACGAGAACGAAACCATCCTGTTCACAGCTTTAGAGGGCTTCAAAGACGGCCTGGACAAGATCTTGAATTACCAAGTGGACAAGAAAGCCATCTTAGAGAACTACGACAAGGTCAGCATAGCCGCAGACGAGTCAATTGACGACGGTATCATCTTGGAAACTGAAGGTTCAATCATTGCTGCTAGAACATCTAATGCCCCAACTAACGAACCAAGTTTGAAGAATATCGACCTTAGTGAAAAAGGTTTGTTCAATGCCTTCAATTTTGCAAGAGGCAAATTGGCTGAACGTCTACAGCAAAGTTTGTAGGAGTTTTATAGTTGAATAAAGTTACAAAGAGACAAGTGTTTGTTTTGTTATGACAATAGATGTATTTGTTCATATCTATTTCTTCTTACTTTTCTTACCTGAACCACCAGTTGATTTCTTTGCAGCAGAGCTCTTTCCTGGCAACATGACCTTCACTTTCCCAACATAGATGGATGGTAAAAGCTCCAGATCTTTCAAAGTTTTGATCTCTTCATGCTCTCTTGGCCAGTCATACAACCTATCATTTTCTGTGGCATCTGTAGGTCTGATACTGAAATAGTTTAGAATCTCTTGTAGAGCCTTACCTTTCTTTGTTGACCCTGGTTGGATCTTGACACGATATCTGAACTTGTTCAAAGCTTGCCATGGTGCAAAGACAGGAATTGCCTCCAGAATCTCATCTTCATGAGCGACCATACCAGTTAATTCATCCAAGATTGGACCAAGATCAATATTTTCTTTCTTCCCATTGTATTTATCAGCAGTCAACTCTTCCTGTCTCTTACGCTTCTCTATTTTCTTGAAATGGTTGATCTTTTGGACTTGTTGCTTCTTGAGCTCTTCTTCCTTCTTCTGATTTTGTTTTAATGTACCAAGTGCTTCCATACGTAATTGACGTTCCTCCTCGTCTTGATCAGCGTACTTTTCAGAGATCTTTTTCAATTTACCTTTCTTACCTCTGACGGCTTTCTTTTGTTTGGCCTTGATTGCACTTGATGTGACCGTGGCAGTGGAGAAGGTGTCTTCTTCAGGCTCTTGAATGACGTCTTCCACGTGCTCACTAGCTGACAGGGCAGTCTCTGCTTGCTGGACTCCTTCTAACTCCTCTTCATCAGCTAGTGTCTCTTCTTTATCTTCAACAACATTGCCCTCTTCAGGCTCCTGAGTACCTTCTTTTGAATCAACCTCCACGTCATTGATATCCAAATTCTCCAACTCATTCAACTGCTCATCCAACTCCCGTTGATTACGCTCAGTCTTGATCTTCCAAACAAACCCAAACCCCATAACAAGCTGAGCTGGAGGCAAGAAGTTCTTATCCTTCAAATATCTAAAACTCCCAGCTTTTAACAACTTCCCATCAATATCCATTTTCGTGACATCATTCGCATAACACCACCATGGTGATGTGACGGCCTTGGAATCCCATGCCTTGGAGGTAGCTAGCGCAAGGATCCCTGCCTGGGTCAATGTTGATGGGGAGACTTCACCTTTGTTTGGATTGATGATAAAGACATGTGCAGCGCCATCGATGTCAGCAGAGACATAAATATCGTCAGGTTGAATATAACGATGATAGATCAAGTCCGTTTGTGAATCGTCCTTACCTGAAATGATCAAGTAATTTTCATTGGATAGAAACCAATTGAATTTCTCAAAGAAGTATGGCTTTCTTAATTTCTTTAAGATATCCACCTCTTGTTTCAAATTTCTCTTCAAGTCCTTTTCAACTTTTTGTTCAATATTTTTAAGGGCCTTGGAAGCTGATTGTTCGACTTTCTTCTGTTTTTCAACGGTTGTCTTCTTCACTGTGAAGTATTCTGAGGCGTTGGCAAACGCGGACAGAGATAAGTTGATACTAACATTTATGGAGGTCTTGGCTTTTGGATCTTTGGCTTTAGGCTTTGGAGTTGAATCTTCTTCATCAGAGTTGGAATTAGAGTCTGAATCTGGGTCAGAGTCAGAGTTACTCGAATCATCCTCATCATCTTCATATGGATCCTCTGTGGATAGGTTTAAACTAATTTTATTCTGTTTCAATTGTAATGGCAGATTAATCAACTTTGCAACTTTGTTTCCCTTTCCTTGCTCAACTTTAATCAATTTCTCAATACTCTTCCAATCCATTTGTTGATCTAACAAAGCCTGAACAGCAGCCTTAGCTTGTTCTACCAACTCAGCGTTGAAAATAATGGTTTCACCTTTCAGCTTATTCACTTCTTGAACATCGATCAATCGCTGGACTTGTTGATGTTTCTCATTCCTTGCAGCTTCCAGCTTTCTCTTTGCCTGGTTTTCTTGGTTCTGGATACGTAGTGCATATTTTGATGATTCAATGGTGGAGAAGAACTTATCCAAGGTCTTGTTGTAACCTTTCACTTCAAATGTAGCTTCATCTTCAGATTTCAATAGTGGCTCAAAAGGATGGAATTGGTCATAAAGAACTTTTAAATCTTCATCATCCTTGGATGGGTCGTATAATGGGTTCTTCTTGGTTAGGATGTACCCATTGATAGGCTTGGAATTGATGATGGTTTGAATGTCTTGTTCAGTCTCAATTAGTGCCTTGGACACCAGTTCCGTGTTACTTTCATGATCAAATGAGGATGACAATGAATCAATGCCATTGGCGTTCAAATGTTTGGCTATCAGATCTGCTGATAAATATGGTACTTGTTGATATAGAACTTTTTGGATTGACAAGACTTTTGTCCTCTTGTCCTTCACGGGTGCATCTTTCTTTGCAAGAATCCAACTCTTGATATCTTCAGACGTGTGCGACCTAACCTGAGGCTCAGATTCATCAAATATTGATTCATCAAAGTGGTTGTATGTCTCACCAACAGCGTATCTATCATTATTGTCCTTCTCCTCGACCAATCTTTGCAGGGCCAAAATACGGCGCTGGTCATCCAAGAGGATGATATTACCGGCGCTGAAGAACTCTAGGACCAGATGATACAGCCCATCGCTAAAAGTCAACACAACAACTCTGTCAATGCCCACTTGTTTAATACTGGACAATCTTCTTGTCTTTAGATGCTTTCTCAACTTGGTGACGAAATTGGTTGGTTGTGGTGGCGTTGGTCTAGTGAAATCAGTCAGATGGATCTTGAAGCCGGAGTCTAGAACCAGGTTCTTCTTTGAATCTGGGATGGCGAATTTCAGGAGGTATTGCTTGTTTGAAGTGGAGATGTTGTAGATATTGGCCAGTCTGTAATCGGTGATTTCCTTCTGTAGTTCAGCAGTGAGGATTTGGAGATCCAGGGCACTGACTCTTTGCTGCATTGGGAGTTAGTATGTGTTTGTGTGTGTGTGTTGTAATCGCTTGGGAGCTCACTGACCTTCATTGTGATGCTTTGAGGTGGTTTTTATTGCGCCCTTGGTGTGTTCTCGGTGATTTTTACTTGTGTTTTTTCACTTCTTCCACCATCGCTTATGATGCAACTGTGGTAGAACCCGTTACCATGGCAACATTAAACAGGTACGGACCCACACAGCAAAGGAGAACTGCAAATAAAGTCCGAGATTTCAGCCACTGAGAACAATTGAACATATCAATCACCGCTTGCAAACTACTCTAAATGCTCTTGAGGAACACCAACTTGGCCTCTCGAGGATTGGCAAGGGGTTTGGCAGTGCCAGCACACTCAATTGTGCGTCAATGGCCCAAACAGGCACAAGTGTACTCCAAGAGATGGGTCAGCGAGGATATTCAGAAGAAAGACAAGGAGGTTGGTGAGAAACAGGATGCTGAAGAGACAGGTTTCATTGAAAAGAAGTCCCAGGAAACGTTGCTATACTTTGACCATGTCCTGCCTTACAGAT
Source organism: Taiozyma onychis (assembly GCA_030582435.1). NCBI lineage: Eukaryota > Fungi > Ascomycota > Saccharomycetes > Phaffomycetales > Wickerhamomycetaceae > Taiozyma > Taiozyma onychis. The sequence goes on from JAKTWU010000029.1 coordinate 21,596, forward strand.
CCTCCATCTGGGATGTTCGTCAGTGGATAGCGTATCTTGTTGTGCCAAACAAGTCCACTGAAGGGATAAAGCAGCATGTCCTCCAATTAGCGAATCCTAAAGACGAGAATGGGAAGGAATCCATCTGGGGACTGGAGATCAGTGAGGTTGTCCCCGTGAGACGTGACGGTGGTGCCTTTGTCAAGTTCAAAGTCCCATATGGTTACTCCATTGCTGAAACGAATGCAAAGATCCAGAAGAACACCATCTCCTCTGCAACCAGTGGGCTGGTGAACCGACTTGCCCCTTCAACTTGTTACTCTGTGAAGGGCCAACCATGGATAGAAGATCTGAGAAGATATCCAAACAGAGTTATTAAAGTGAAATTCGAGGGTCCTCCACTAAATGAGGAAGAATTGTACTCCTTGTCCAGAAGATATGGTACAATCATTGACATTATCCCTGATTCAGCTGTTGCCACTGTGATCTTCAGATCCACACGTGCTGCCATCTGTTCCAAGAACTGTCTGACAGGGTTGAAGATCAACAACACTGTCCTCCATGTTCAATACGACAAGTATAACAAGAAGAACTTCCTCTTAGATGCCGTGGTGAATCATACCAGAATCTCCATCCCATTGATCCTTGCATTATTGGCCGGTTTCGCTGTTGCGATCTTTGACCCAATCAGAGAGTTCGCCATTGAGAACAAGATCACTAATAAGTATACCCTCGACAGAAAGAACCCTTACTTGAAACGGTTCTATGATGCTACCAGTTCCACTCTAACCTCATTGAGCTCATATTTCGGTAGTTCCCATCGTTTCCAGATAAAATCTCTTTGGTCTGAACGTTTGGATAAAGTCAATGAGCTGAAACTATGGATCGAGGAGAATGCAAACACTTTTATCATTGTCAGAGGACCAAGGGGTACCGGTAAATACGAACTTGTGCTGCAACACGCGCTACAGGATAGGCCAGAGACCTTATACCTGGATTGTGATAAGTTGATCAAGGCAAGAAACGATTCCGATTTCATCTCCACTGCTGCTCACGAGATTGGGTACTTCCCTGTGTTCCCATGGTTGAACTCTTTCTCCAATATCATGGATTTGGCTGTGCAAGGTTTGACCGGTCAGAAGTCTGGATTCTCAGAGTCCAAAGATTCACAGTTTAGAGGAATCCTGTCTGCCGCATCCTCTGCTATAAGAAAGATATCATTACGCGGGTACAAAGAACGCCTAGTTTCAGGTGACTCCGAAGTGACAGTGAAGGAGGAAGACTATTTGCAACAACATCCAGAGAAAAAGCCGGTCGTTGTCATTGATCGTTTCACCACTAATCAAAGAGCCGAGAGAAACTCTTTTGTCTATAAAGAGGTTGCAGATTGGGCCGCGTTATTAACTACTATGAACATTGCCCATGTCATTTTCTTAACAGAAGACGTTGGTGCCTTACAGTCTTTGTCTGAAGCCCTACCTGATCAAGTGTTCAAGAACATTAGCTTATCAGATGCTTCAGAGAGCTCAGCTAAGCAGTACGTCCTTCATCAATTGAAAGAGGACAACACCTCTGACGAAGTTGATGCTGAGAAGGATCATAACCTTCCAGATTCCACGATTAGCGCCATCTCCGAAGAAATAGGCCACTGTTTAGGTCCAATTGGTGGCCGTATGTTGGATTTACAAGCCTTTGTTCGTCGTGTCAAGTCAGGTGAAACTCCTACTCAGGCTTTGGACCGTATGGTTTCCCAAACAGCTGAACAAATCACAGAGATATTCCTATTGAAGGACCAAGGTGTCAAGAACGCGCAAGCTTGGGAATTGATCAAGATATTATCAGTGAAGGAAAAAATTTGGTTCAAGGATATTATTCACAATCCCTTATTCAAATCCAATCCAAATACAGTGCTATTGGAATTGGAACGTCAAGGTTTGATCACCATGACTCGTGATCGTGGGATCTTGAGTGAAATCTCGCCTTCTAAACCTATTTACCGTGCTGCTTTCAACAACATTGTTCAAGATCCAAAATTATCAAGAGTCCTGGAGACTTCATATCTGTACAAACTTATTGCATTTGAAACTGCAAAGATCACCAAGCTGGAGACTGAATTACAAAGTTTTGGGTTCTTTGTTCAACAAAAGGATTTACAGGGAAGATTACAATACATTGCTGGTAAAATTGATGCGGCCAATAAGAACATCTTGAAAGCTGAAGAAGACATTAAAAAGCTGGCAAAATAGTTGAAGAGATATAGCTGTTGTACATAATACATCAATGGAAACATTATGGTTGACTCCGGTTGTAGTACATGAAATAAAGGTATAAAGTTTCATTATCATATTTTGCTGAAATCAAAATCAAAGCTTGACCCGCAACCACAAGCACTACTTGTGTAAGGACTATCCACAACTTTGAACATACTCCCAATCAACTCTGTTGTATAATCCACCTTGGACTCTCTTAAGATACTTAATGAGCTATCATCAATGATGACTCTTGCACCACCCTTTTCGAAAATACAATCATCTTCAGTCTTTGTCTTGATATCTGACAGGTCCAGATTGTATTGGAACCCATGACAGCCCCCAGATTCCACCGTTATTCTCAAGGCCAAGTCAGGATTGTCGTCCTTCTTGGAGATCTCGTTCAACTGGGAAATGGCCCTTGGTGTTAGGTCAAGTGTGAGAAGTTTGCCATCATCGGAATACTTCTCATCGATGATTTTCAATTTCGTCTTCTCAGACTTCACTTCAGGATTGGCGAATGAACGACTTGTGTTGGATAAGGAAGTTGGTGATCTCTTTGGCGTGGAGGGGGTGGTAATGGTGGTGTAATGGTGTATTTGTGTTAGGGATCTTAATTGTGGAATGGGAGGTTTAGGGAGCTGAAGCCTTAACTGTGGCGTTCTGATGGTCCTTGAGAGTCTTTGCATCGTTTTGTTTGCGTTTTGTGATATGGAAAGTGATCAAAGTGGTTAACTTCTTTGTTGGTTGTTTGTGGACTTTTCTGTCATTTTTTGAATGGGGTTTTGAGAGTTGGTAAGGGCAGCAGTATAAAGAATACCGGAGCCTTGAAGGAAATAGTAAAGCTACGCGTTGATTTCATGCTAAAATTAGGACACTTAAAGGTCTCTTCAAACGTATCTCATTAATTTCTCGTAATTTCATGGTTCAGATTCTTCTTGTTCTTGTTCTTCCTCTTTATTTTCTTCTTGGATCTTTTTCTTTCAGTCTCTGAAGCTGTACTCGATTCACCAGATGATACTTCAATTGTATGGTATGACTTCTCTTTGTTCTTCAGATCTTCAATGTCATGCAGCCCCTCGAACTGCTGAGAAACACTTATTTTTGGCTTCCCCTTCTCAGTGGTATTCTTGACTGGGGATTCAACTGTGATGATCTCATTGAAATCGTCAATATCAACATCCATTAGATCTACTTGAGGAGAAGGTTCACGTTGTGATGGTGGTGTTGATGGTGATTGGATAGCCATAGGCACTGGAAAATTCAATTCTTCAATCTCTGGAGAGCGTACTTCATCAGATTTCTCCTGGGTAGTTGGATTGTTTGAAACTTCTGCAGTTTTGCTAGTATCTCTGGATTTCTGGGAATCTTGAACAGAAGTTATCTCAACCGAGTCCTCATCCACGTCTTCTGAGTGAAAACCATCAATCTCAACAGGCTGGCTTTGTGTAGCTTCAATTTGAATTTCCTGGTTCTCCATTGAAGACGGTTCTGCGTCCATCTTTGAGTCGATGTTCTCTCCTTTGTTATTATCTTTGAACTTAAAATCAATGTCCCTAACACGGTCTTCTTCAATTGCACCAGACAGAGTTACAGCATCAGGATTACCCCCTTCATTGTCAGGAGAGCTGAAGAACACCCTATCAATCTCCTCCTCAACTTGTTCTTTAATGGAGTTTATAGACTCCTCGTTGCCAGCTTTCTGTGTATTTACACCTTGAGAATTTTCTCGGGACTCAACAACATCTTGGAATCCAACGGGTTGGACATCTTCACTTCTGATACCTAGAGCATCATCCTTATTATCACCGTCATCATCCTCCTTATGATCATCACCATCATCATCACTATCTGTCATCTTGTCTTCAACATCAACATCAGTGGACTGTTGACTACCGATATCAGGGGTATCAATCTTCTTATCTTCTTGATTATCAACATCATAATCCCCATTCGACGGCTCCTCACTTGCCTTCTTAGACCCATGAAACTGTTCAGCATCAATGTACACGATGTCATCATTGTCTTCATCACAGATTCCTGCAGTTTCATCATCAGATACAACCTCACCGCGGTTCACTTGCTCATCTCTCAAGTCTCTGAAGATTTGCTTTAAATTATCTCTCATATTTAGACGTTCTGTCTTCAAGAAGAAGGCTTGATTCTTGGTCCAATGTGCACCATCATCTCTCCAAAGGGCCATACATCTTTCCTTATCACTAAGAAACTTGGAAACATTATAGATGACATGGACACCACAATCATTAAAATTAGGCTGTTTTGGGACAACACCAGAGATTAATTCGATTTGTTCAGGCTTGACAACCTTGTTGAAGTTCTCCTTTACATACCCAATGATGAAATTCCCAATGGGTTCTTTGATATCCTTATGTTTCTGGCCTAGAGAATCAAAGACAAAGATGGTGACTTTACCCTCACCTTCAGGGTTATTGATCAATGTATCGATCCCATAAATGATTGAACAATACCAATGAAGTAATTCATTAATTGGCAGAATGATAAACTTTGTGTTTGTCAAATCCAATTTGGAGACCCAACGTTGGATGTTTTCATAATGATTTGAGGAACTCTTCAACTTGGTGAAAAAAAAAGTGGAAAATACATGATATTCAGATTTGCTCAAAATCCCATCAGTGACAGCCTTTTCTGTATAATACTTCATGAAGAAATCAATCAAAGTGTCATTGATCCATTCACTACCATGAAGACATTTGAAATCAGCATCTCTTATTTTGAACACTATCTTGTCTTCGAAAGTGTACTTTAACGGAGGTTTGAATATCTCTCTTGGAATTTTCCTCTTTGGTCTGGCTGTTGATGGGAAATCATCGATAATCTCAGGTGATGATGACGTACCTTTCAATTGTGATCTTGTTAATCTTCCTGGAGAATATGTAGTCATCTGTGTTGAAGTAATGGAACTTGGAGAATAAAACTTTTTAATTAAAGAGCCACCAGATCCTGGTGAAGTTGAAGCTGGTTTCCCTATAAAGTTCCCCAAGGAATGACCTTTCCTATTTAGTGATTTTAAATCCTTATTAGCAAACTTATCTGTGAATCTAGCTTTCTTTGATACAACATCGTTATAACTCAACAACTCAGCCTTCCCTTTATAAATCTTAGATAGTGCCTTATATGCCTTCCCCCATTTAGTGACATTTTTAACACTAGAAACCAGTTCCACATTCCTAGCGAATAGATTCATTCTCTTTGGACATACCTCTGAAAGTTTGAACTCCACAAAGATCTTGTTATCTTTGTAACACATGGTGTTGATGTTATTCTGTAAGTCAATTGTCAAAAGTTTCAGATCCTCAGTATCATCATCCTCATCGGTGTTCTCAAAGATCTCAAACTTGAGTAGGTCTGTGTTCATTATAGCATACATGTTTCCAGGGTTCCTAATATGTTCATGCCTATTGATAACCAAATCTTCCAAGGGGAGTCTTATGGCCTTGTATTCCTGGTATTGAAACTCCTGTGGTTCATCAATCCTCCAAAGTTTCTGCTTCTCTAAGATCTTGTGCTCCTCTTCATCTGAGAAATCCGAATGGTCGTCCTTGAGGATGTTGATATCATGTATGCTCAACACTCTTGGTCTTGGTTCTGTCTGTGTCCATTTTTTAGCGTTTGATCTCTTTGCCAGAAGTAAGGTTGAGTCTGAACCAATTGTTCTGCGTGGGTTATGTTTCGGTTTCTTCATGAGTGGCGACAGGGGAGCGTCTACTCCGTTGAGCAGTGATTTCTGTGACTGGGTTCTGGCGGAGAACTTCTCATTGGAACTGGAACCACTAATTGACGTCCGTGTTAGTACAACTCTCTCATTGGAAGGCGAAATGGTTGAATGGGACTCACGTCAATTTGTTCAAGGGCAATGCCCCTCTCACAGGCGTCGTCGTCCTGCGCACGGGCTTGGAGGTGCTGGACTTGTTCATGGGGTTGGCAGCCTGGTGCTGGCGGGAGATGGTGGCGTTCGTATTGAAGCTTTTGTGTAGTAAACACTTTTGTATGTTTTTTTTTAAGCCTTTTCGTCTGGCCGAACCCAGGACATAAAGACTTGATGAGGACCTCAGACTCAGAAGTCTTAGTCCTTCGCCATGATGTGAATACAAGAGCCATTGCTATGAAATAAGATACACATTGAAGATCTCCTACGCCATTCAATCATCTCACAAAACAAACAACCTTTTAATCATTATATATACAAGCAAAAACTAATCATGAACAAAACACTTATATAGTCATAGGACCAAACTCCTCAGTATTGACATTCTCAGCAGGAACACTTTTTAAAGCTTCCAATACGGTGCTGGTGTATGACCTAGGACCAACAACGTAATAATTCACTTCATCCTTTGGAGTTTCGATATCTGAGATGTTTAATCTTTGATTGATTGAATGGTTTCCTGATGATTTTAAAGTAGATGGGCTGCTTAAATATTCTTTGATGGTCAAGTTTGGATATTTTGCATTGATCTCTGATAACCAATTGATAAAGACCCTTGAATCTTGATCATGGTTTGACAAATAGACGGCGACTTGACCTTTCAATTGGGCAAAATACTCAATAAGGGATATCATTGGAGTGATACCGATCCCAGCGATAAAGAACACAGCGTCATTCGATTTCTTTTCAGCCTTTTCATAGTTTTCCAACAACTTACCATATGGAGAAGTGATTTGTAATTGGTCGTCAACTTGGAGTGTATCATGGATGTGATTTGACACAACACCACCATTGATACGTTTCACTGAGATTCTGTAATGAGTTGCTGGTGTAGAGGTATAGCCACTGGAGATGGAGTATTCTCTTGACTGAATTTCACCATTCACTTTGATACGAATGGTGATGTATTGACCTGGGGAGACCTTTGGTAAATGTTTGTTATCATTCAGGGCAATATGAACAGATTTGACATCTTTAGATTCTTGAACGATATCGATAACTTTAGCATCTTCGTAACCTAACCAAGCATCTTGAACTTCCAACTGCTTTTCATAGCGTTCCTTCTCTAATTGAATTAACAAATCAGCTAATTCCCAATATGCAACTTCCCAACTCTTCATGAATTCATCGGTGGCAGCATCTCCCAGCATCTCTTTCAAAGTCTTTAATAAACAACTACCCACAACGGCGTATTGCTCCTTTGTAACTTGCAACCCCACATGCTTCTCGACAATTTGTCTTACAAAGCCTTCCAATGGAGTTAAATCATGAATGTGGATAGCATATTGTAATAGGGCAAATGCAAGGCTCTTTGGTTGTGTCTTTGTTATCTGATGGGTTTTGTTAAAGAAAGGACGTACTTCAGGATGGGTTTCCAGCATTAATTGATAGAACTTTGTTGTGAGTTCAACACCATTCTCCTCAAGGAATGGGATAGAAGCTGTGATGATATCTTTTTGTGAATCGAGCATTGTTTGAAGATCTCTTGAAAACAAGTGAATGGAAGAATGAATGAATAAATGAACGAATGAAGAAGTATAAGGACCTTTTATACGCTTGTGCCCTGTATACAACGCCCACTTATTCCAAAGAGACGGAACAATAGAACAATAATACTCAGTACATGTTGATGTCTAACATACGATTTGCTTCACAAACAAATATATTCCGCTTGATGGCATGTTAAATATTTCCCGCTTAGCAAAAGAATGCCGTTTATTGGTTAGAATTTTGCACTAAGTGAGCAAGTGGCGTTTATTAAAAAGGCGGAGAATAATCAGTGAACATAACGAGAAAATAGAACAATAGAACAGAGCAGAAGTGTGATTACACCATCATCAGATCATCAGTTCATTATGTGTTTTGTGTCTTTTAAGGTTCTGGACCATTTCGGACTTTTTCGGAGAAAAGCTCGAAACTCGTTATGCGCACGCTCAACGGACGGGAATTAATAAACGGAATTAACAGAGAAAACACCTGAAACACACCAGGCATCAGTACTAACCACCTAAACATTAATAACCACTACACACACACACAATGCCATTGACGTTCAAAGAAGACCAAGAATCGCAGTTCAACAAGTTTGTGAGTGATTATTTGCCAAAGATCTTGAGCACAGCTGACTACGATGAACTATACGGTCATCAATTGACAGCCACAGGTGAGTTCTTTAGTAAAGAGGTCCATGACGTGTTGATCTATAAATTCCTAAAAGCCCGTGATTGGGACTTGGAAGCTGCAAGAGAACAACTGACAAAGACTCTGCAATGGAGGAATGAGTTCAATCCATTGAGTACCGGCTTTAAAGAGGAACATGATTCGAAGTTTGATTCTGTGGGTGTTTTAACCAAATACCCAAATGGTAACAATGATGAAGTGATTACTTGGAATGTGTACGGAGGACCAGGGACAAAGGAGCTCTTTGATGATTTGGATAAGTTCATAAGGTATAGAATTGGATTGATGGAACGTGGGTTGCAATTGTTAGATTGGACAAGAGTTGATGATATACAAACAAGTTCATATATCTCTCAGGTTCATGATTACGAAGGTGTTTCATTCCTAAGATTTGACGCAAAGACCAAAGCTGCCTCAAAGAAAGTTGTCCAATTGTTCCAGGATTATTACCCTGAGTTATTGAACAAGAAGTTCTTTGTAAATGTCCCATCGTTAATGACATGGATCTATGATTTTGTAAAGAGATGGTTACCTAATGAAACAACAAAGAAATTCAGTATGATCCATAATGGCAAAGATTTGGGGAAAAATGTTGAGTATACCGCAAGTTTACCTGTTAAATACGGCGGTAAGGGAGCTGAATTGGCGAAGCAGAATATCACTGAGGTAAAGCCTACCGATTATACGACATATTTGCTACAACAGGGATTCACCAACGAATTGGATTAAAAAGATTGACACTGGAATACATACTAGAATGACACACAATACACATTGTATATAAACGATCGAACAATGGAGATGCAGGTACGCAGAAGCCTACCATTAGGCCACCTCGGCGTGATGCTGCTCCAACCACTCCCGCACGGGCTTTGACACCAAAGTCTACCCCCACCATCATGAAAGCTTTTTGAGGCGCACCAGAAAAAAGTCGCTGCGGGTTGGAACGGCTTTCAACACCATATGGCCTCCGATATATGCACTTTGGGCTCTTGTTGTTTCATTCTCTTTCTTGACTTGAAAACGTTGGGTATTCAGGAACAATGGCACCAGACACAATGGGACAATAGGAGGCAGACATATATAACAAGTGGTTGACCTGACAAATCTACTATTCCTGTGCAAATGAATTACTACAAATTACTACACTCTCTGACGGACCAACATCATCCTTTGAACCTTCTTCTCTTTCCTTTTTCCTCTTGAAAATCTATTAAAAACCCTCTTAAAATCCACTAAAATCCACTAAAATCCTCCAAAGTTCGCAACTTTTCCCTGTCAAAATCTTAAAAAACCGTTGAACTTTTGGGCAAAAAAAGAAATTCAGGAAAAAAGAAAGAAAAACACGGAGTAAACCGTTTATTTTTTAATATCGATTTTGTGGACTAAAAAGACGTTTAAACCCACAAACATCAAACAACATCAAACAACATTAGCCAACATCAAACAACATCAAACAACATCAGCCAAACACAGCCATGGCCCAAGTGATATACCTGGACTCCCTGTATCCCTTGCAGCTCCTCAACGAAAACACGCAGCTCTACAGACTCTCCCTTCTGGCATCCAACGTCTCTGTATTTGTGGAACTAGACAAAGTCATCAAGTTCATATCCGTCACTGGCAAGAACGAGCTCGATCTAGATTATCCCACAGTCATCATCGTCAATGAGAACACACCTACACAGAACACACCGCAAAGTGCCCTCCCTAATGGGTTCAAAAAATCATTCCTAAACACACTTGATTTTGAAGCCATCACACTCTTGTTCCAACATCATTATAAACACATGAATTGTCTCATTTACAAACTATCCGAGTTCTCCATCACCAAAGTTAACCAAGACATCCAGACCTATCACAGAGTACTCAAGAATCGTATTGTAAGAATGAAATCATGGACCGGTTTAAATAATCATGAGTCAAAGAAGTGCCCCTGTTTACATTCAATGACCAATTGCTTAAACATCATCTTACAAAATGATACTCAACAATCCGCGGCACTAAGAAACCTGATTCTACTCATCAATGAAGAGGTTGAATTTCAAGGCTTGCTAAGTTTGCCAAAATCACATGAATTTTACCTCTATTGTATTGGTAATTGGGGGTTTATTGCTCATGAACTAAGCTGTGATGAATTAACCTATTGTGCATTACAGATCTTTAAATTGGCCTTTTCAATTCTTGAACCAACATCACCTTTGAAACTACCAGATAACGCCACCTTGTCATTCTTATTCAGCCTCAGAGACTCTTACCGCGGCGGGAATGCCTTTCATAATTTCAGACACGCAGTCGATGTCTTACAAGCCACTTTCTACTTCCTTATCAGAATTGAAGCATTACCTAAATTTGAACAATACACTGAACAGACCAATCTACATCCAAGGGATCAATTTGAACAAAACCAAAGACAACATTCATTAAAACCATATGATATTGATGCCTCGTTGTTGAACCCTGTACAAACATTAGCATTATTAGTCGCTTCCATTGGGCATGATGTTGGCCATCCTGGTCTGACGAACCCGTTCTTGATCAATAACAAATCACCAATTGCTAAAGTCTTTTCCAACCAATCAGTGCTAGAAAATTATCATTCAACTATCTTTCAAGACATATTGACAAACCACTGGCCCGTTTTCCTAGACAATGAACACACTGCAAATAATACTGACCCTTTGAACACCAGAATCTTACAAGTTGAAAGTATGATCGCCACTGACATGGCCAATCATAACGAATACGTGTCCAAAGTGGAGCAGATTGGTCATATTTTGCAAAACCCTAGAAATCGGTTAAATATCAAAGATCACATCAAACAGACAAACATCGTGTTGTCGTTGATTATTAAATGCGCCGATATTTCCAACGTTGCGAGACCATTAATAATCTCTTCAAAATGGGGGATCGTGCTTGCAAAGGAATTCAAAGAAATTGCGCAATTAGACGGAAATTTGAATAGAGGCGAAGAAATTGATTCCATTGAAGATCCAAGAACACAGCCATATTTCCCAGATGAGATCAAAGACGCTTTGAAACTGAACCCACAATTACCAAATGGACAAATCTTTTTCATCAATACATTTGCTGATGAATTATTCAAAGGTGTCGCTGGTGTACTTCCAGAATTGCAGTTTAGTGCAGATATAGTTCAAAGTAATAAGGACTTCTGGACAAAAGTGCAGAATGGGGAGATTAAATTTGGCTAGATAAACTCCAGGAGATCACATTGGGGAGACTCAATTTGGCTAGATAAACCTTAGCATATATAATCACTTGCATTTATAACGTCTGAAGTGTAGTCCAACTAATCTGTAAACCAGTACAAAATCCAAGAAAAGTAACAGGGGCAAAACTATAATCTAATATTGATGGTATCAAACCATCATATACACATATAAGGAATCAATCAACTCATTCTTTAATCAATCCTTCTTCGTAATGCTGCTTCACAACTTCAAAGGCCTTTAATAGTTTGCCACGGGCACCCATTGCTGAGACGCCTTGATTTTCTAGCATCGAATCATCGAAATAGATCAGTTGTTTCCATGGGATATCTTGTAATGCACTAGTATATTTATGCAATCTCAACGATTTCAACCAGGCTGGAATATCATTCAATAATTTAGCGTTGGTGATTTGCTTTGGATTAATGGCGGGCGATTTTGGAGTTGTATGACCTGAATTGGATTTATGTGGAGTTTGAAACTCGTCATTCAAGGAAAGGTTCTTTGTGGCGTTGTTTAAGGAGGCAAGGCGAGATAATTGATCCTGTGTATCGTTCCTTTGTTGGCGATGTTTCAGATTCGACGGTGAATTGATGATGGATTCATAATAACTGGCACGTTGAGGCGGTGGCACAGATGATGCATTTCGATTCTCGTCCCAGTAACCTGTGTTATGGATATTTCTACCTCTTTCATCACCACCATGTCTTTTCTTCCCGGAGTCCAATTGTGCACGATTATTGATCGTAGACAGCGCTGACAACTTCAACGAATTAGCATTGTTGTAATCGTTCAATTTCAGAGGGGTCTGAGTCAACTGTTGTGCCAAATTGGTGATGTCAAACGAACGTTGAGATGCGTCATACTTGTTGTTGTGATTATTATTATCATCATCAAATCTAGAGGTCCTGCTCTTTGATGGTGTCTTGTTCGAATCAAACTCGTTGTATGGTTGATGTTGATGTTGATGTTGCTGTTGTTGCTGTTGCTGCTGCTGATGTTGGCTGTTTCTGAACAATTGGGCGCTGTATGGATCAGCAGATCTCGGTCTGTTGAAGCCCACATCTTGTAATAGGGCACTTCGGTCAAAAGATGAGAAGTTTGGCGACAGGGCACGATGTAAATGGTTCGCTGTCCCTGGTTGCACTGGGTTTGGTTGATGAATGCCACTGCCATTCAATACAGAATCTAAAGTGACTGGTTCTTGGAGGGATTGATAGCTTGGTTGGGGAGACACAACACGGGATTGATGGCCATCTGGATAATTCTTGAATCCGAATGAGTCCAGTTTATTCTTTGCATAAATCAAGATTTCCTTTGGCAAATTGGCAAACAAGTTATCAATAACGACACGATGCTGGTTAGGATTGAGATTATTAGTCCAGTTGACGAAATTAGCAATGTCATTTTTAAAAGTCAAGGAGTCAATCTCCATGGAAGTTAATGGTCTTTCAGGGATGCTCAACCCAATTGGATTGCTGTTATTACTATTGAAACATTGGTTGTTAAACCCAGAAGAGGTGCCCTGAGCACTGAACGGTCTGAATGCATCAAAGGATTCGTTGTTGATGTTGAAATCTTGGGCACTCAATGGTCTTTGAATGGAAGTGTTGTTAAAGGCACCGATCAGAGGGTTCTGAGTGGAGCCCGACAATGGAGACACAACAGTTGGCAGCGATGGCTCAGGGTTCTCAAAGGCGTAGCGGGAGCCTGGGGGCGATAACAATGCCATTGAAGAGTTGGTCACAGGGGAGAACAGGCTGCTATGTTGGTTCTTGTTGCTGAGGTTGTCGGACTGTGGTTCAGGGGATAACAAAAAGGACGATGCTTCATTAGGTTTGACTGCAGGTGATAATGAAGATGGTGGCTGTGAATCATCAAGGTTTTTCAACAGTGAGCCATCCAGATGTTTGCTTAGATCGGCCTCGGTGATGCTGCTCTCTCTGTATTTCTGGTTTGTCATGATGCGTTTTGTTGGCGTTGAACTCTCAAATTGACACCTTTTATGAGAAAGGCAAATGAGCAGCAGTGGTGCAACTAACAAGTGAACTAAAAGTCAAGTATGAATAAAAGGATATTTCGCCACACAGACTTCGTGTGTCAACTGAATAATGGATTGTTTGGCAAAGAGATGAAGAAGAATTGCAATCAAACAGAATGCTTCCGAAGAAACCAAGACCCTTCACAAACAGTAATACCAATTGGCGAGAAACCCACACTCAAAAAGACACTGCAGTTGAGAATCAATCACAAAGAAAGCTTATCAAAAGCACACTTTTACCAGAAGATCAAAAGGGTTGTTTTAAAAGCGACAAGCTCCGCAAATTTCGGTGGTTATTTAACTAAACACCAAAGTCACTTTGGCCTGATCAGTCCCAGAAATATTTTTTTTTTTGTAAAATTTGAGGTTGTTCGGCCTCTGGTTCGGGCAACAAACAGAGCCGTGTCAAGTTGACAGATGAAATATTTCCGCGAATTAGTTTTATATCCAAAGAGCTACAGAGTCACGTGATGATATATATAGAGACACGGGTTTTGTTATCCAGCAAATTAATTAAAAAATGAATTGTAAGTTGACATCGATCGGGTGTGAACTGGAGAACTGTGGCTTCTGCGAGTACTTCTCTTGCAGGATCTTTCTCATGTTCTGCAGAAGAGACAAGTAAGTTTGTTGTGGAGTGTTAGCCATCACCTTGATGAAAGAGTAGGACATTGCACCAGTTGGCACACCACCTTCAGTAGCATCTGCCGAGGTTTGATCATCTTTAGAGCCAGAAAACATCACAACATCTGCTGGTGCTGTCTTGGTTCTCTTGGTCTTCTCATAGGCCTGCTTTTCATTTCCACCGCTTGTGGCCAATGACACCAAGGACTTCAACCCGGTAAATACACCAGCATTATCACCACGGATATATGACATCGCAGCTGTTAATAAACCCTGGCCGGCTTCAGCAGCAACATTTGGCTCCTTAAGCACACCTTTAGTGGAGTACATATAAGGTAAGTCCAACACTGACCCAGAATGGCAAGAATCAAACAGCGCAGTTAATCTGACACCAGCTTTCAATGGGGCCACCATACGTGCATGTAATTCATCATCGATGATTTGGCCCTTTGTTTCAAAATCTAATGGGACAATTGTTTCATCAATTCCATCCTCTTCATCGCCATCTTCATCACGTTGTTGTGAGCCGTGCCCAGAATAATGGAAGAATAAGGCATCATTTGGTTCAGCACCAGATACTAACCAACCAATGGCCTTGATGATATTTTCACGAATAGGAACCTTGACCATCTCACGTTGATCATCGGTCAACACGACAATATCACCTTCATCATAGCCGTTTCTAATAAGGAACTGCTTAACGTTATTAACGTCATTAATACAACCTCTCAAAGCGCTTTTAGTACCGATGTAATTGATACCGATCAACAAAGCTTTACGACGACCGGTACAACTTGAATATTGATAGTTGTACCCGTCAACACCGAAGGATTGTGGTCTAGTGGATGGTTGTGATACATTTTGTGGCACCTCAAAATTCACATTTTGGGCAGGGTCATCTTGTTGAAACACCGATTGTGTGAGGGCTTCTTGTTGAGTTTGTTGTGGGTTGAGCTGCGCTGGAGGACGGTTATAGCCACCTTGTTGCTGATAACCTTGTTGTTGGTAGCCTTGCTCGTTGTTTTGTTGCTGGTGACCTTGGTAACCACCTTTTTGGTAGCCTTGTTGATAGCCACCTTGTTGATAGCCACCTTGTTGTTGGAATCCTTGGTTATAGCCTTGTTGTTGTTGACCTTGGTTATACCCTTGGTATTGCTGCTGCTGTTGCTGAAAGAACTGCGGTGGTAGCTGATTGTACTCGTTTCGTCTGTAGTTCCCTGGGAAACCTGACATTTTCTGGTTGTATTGGATGACTTTGGTGATATATTTTGGTTTTTGTTGTTTAGAATTTGTACTTTTATTTTCATCGGAATTTCATGTCAAATGAGGCCTTTTGTGTGTGCTAAATATACGCCTGACGATTTGAACAAAAGATCACTCAGGCAAAGTGATATTCATGAGATAGTCTTATAGCTGAAAAAGTACATGCAAACCCATTAGTTTTGCTATCAAAGTACCTCGTTTATCAAATGCCAATAGAAAATGCTGTAATGATCAAGACTTCCTCAAGAAGCCACCAATTTACTAAATATATAACTAAACAAACTCCCACAGACCAATCCCAAACTCAAAAACACAGTACTAAACCCACCTGCAGCCTCTCTTTCCTGTGGATTCACAAATTTCCCAACATTCATAAAGCACAAACTTAAACAGTGACCATTAGTGAACCCAAATAGGAATTGGATCACTATATAGAAGAAATCCGATGGGATGATGGCGTCTTGGCCGTTGTAGATGTTGCAAAGGAAGTATAATGGGATATGTACAAATCTGGCGATGGAATAGACGAAAAGAACACGGTCTGAGGAGATCAGGAAGGCGTCATAACCACAAGCGACACGACCTGCCAAATCACCCAAATTCCACACAAAATACATGAATGGGATGAAGATTGAATCGGAAGTCCATTGGCCCCAACGGTTGTTTGATGATATGTTCGAGGTGAAGGGGGCAAATGGCAATGTCACGACAAAAACCAAGACGATAGAGCCCACGATATAAAACAATTTCCCGAACAGTGTCCAGAATGGGACATGTTCCGTAGGTGATAGAGCTTCTGCAGTTTCAATATCCACGGGTCTGTCATCTATGCTTTCAGTATAGATCCATAGGAGACCGGAACACAAGATGATAATGGATGTGGTGAAGAAGTAAAGCACGATACCACCAGCGCCAGATTCTTTCGAATGAGCGCCATAGATCAAAACACTAATAATCAACGAGATTGATGGCAACACACCTGCAATAGCTTGCCCTACCATTACACCTTGAGCATATCTTGGACCTATCACATTAACCAGAGCCATACAACCATTTTGTTGATAACACGTCCCCACAGCACTTCCAAATACCAATATCATCAAGAACACAAAATACATAGTCCCATGCCTACCATGGTTGACTAGTTCGAGCAGTGCAAAGATGAAGAAAATACTGAAATTGATCACGGCTCCCAGCTTGATCCTACCTGAATAGTCAGCATTCTGTTTCGATGACAAGTATGAATTGAAACTCAAACTCCCCAACGTTGACACAGTCATCATAGTGGAGATGAAGTATTGACTAATAGCTCCATCACCAAACTTCACAACGTAATAACTCGAGACACTCAACAGACAGTTCCAGGGCCATAAGGACGCTATCCCCAAGAGCATGAATGTGAAATAATTGAGCTGACTCAGTGAGAGCTGGTAGGACTTGAATGAAAAGACAATAGGGTCCTCGACGGGTTGCAAGGAAGAGGATTCGTCCATTTGGGACTCCACTGATTCCACTGGCTGATACCTGGTCTCTGTCTTTTTGGGCATTGTCTGTTCATTCAAGCGCAAAGTGGCGTTCTTGACACTGTTGAACTTGTTTTATCATCGACGCTGTTCAAAGAATATTAAGATGTAATGATTAGATTTGATAAGGGCCACAGTGTGTGATACTTGTAGAGACAAGAGCTAAGCTCTCTAGCGTTACCGTTTTAGCTACGTCCATCAATTATTCAACCATTCATTGCCATATATAAGTATACATGTATATTCTCGCATAAAGTCATAAGGTGTAGTGGGTGCTACTTGTGATTAGAAGTTCTTCACTTCCTGTTCCAAATCCAGCCAGAGTTCTTATCATTAGTGATATCTTCAACGACAGGTTCACGGCCATCAGCAGGGAAAACCTTCTTGAATTTTCTGGTTTCCTTTCTCCCATCCGAGTAGACCTTGTGAATCTCAGTGAATTCTTCAGAATCACCATTCTCTAAAGTTCTAAAGTTGACAGACTTGGAAGTTCTGATTACATCGTTTCTATCGTCGAAATCAGAGTCTTTGTTATGAGCGTCCCAAACATCCTGCACGTTCTTCGCCTCAATCTCCAGTCTCTTTTCTCTGTCGGATTCTTCAACAGCTCTCTTCACTTGCAATCTCCAGTCCATCAATGAGTTATAGTCCTTAAAGAATAACCCAAATTTGTTGGCACTATCAGATTCGATTTCCTCTCTACTCACCTCATCAGATCTGGCAGGGATCTTTGCCCTTGGGAACAAGCATCTCCACCAACCTTTATCATCCCAGACGCTCAACCCATCATTATCAACACACTTCTTGTAATCAGTAGCGTCAGGGACAGGATACGACTTCAACCCACTCGAGGAACGACCGTCTTGAAAGTTGCCCCACGAGTCCCATTTATCCAAAGGTTTCAACCCACCAAAGACGCCATTCCATTGGTTTGGATCAAAAATTGTTTTCAGTGATCTCTTTAGTTCACAATTGAAGACATCAACGTTATCAACGTCCAATGGGCTGGCCCAGCGACGAGATTGTTCCCTCTCAACAGCAGCTTCTGTAGCTGACTTATCATTGTCTGAGTTTGTGAAAAAGCCCATGTTTTTCAGTTCAGTTCTCAAAGTTTTCTCAGTGTGGACTCAGACTTTTTAGTTCAAAGTGGCAAACTTGAAGAAAGTTTTAGGTGTCAAAATTTATATTGTAAGGGGGATTTGTATGGGCCACGACCTCACCAGCAAGGATATCTAGTAAATTCGAGAAGCTTTTGATTGATTTATTTATTGATGTGTTAAATGCCAGTTTATCCCAGTTTAGTCAAAAAGGGTATCAGAAACAAGCACACACTGCTAATATCAGTGTTTGAATGGTAAATGCTAAGAAACACTCAAAATTGATTCAATAAATTGCCTTTTCAAGCATTTTTAAAGCGGACTCTTGTTCCATTAAACCCGACTATCTCCGGTAAAGAGAGTTTTTGACACGTTTGCACATGGCAGAGACCTCACTACATTGAAAACTAACCACATGTCCAAAACAAAACATTCCACTTCCAATTTACCACTACAACAAACACACAAACAGGCAGAAAATCCACGATGACTGAAATAACACATCTCTTAAAGCAGTTCCAACCGGTTCTTAGCCCAATCCTGATCCATTTGAAGCCAGTCATCAATTCTGTTCCTCAAGATTTAATTGACTACGGTTACCAACTATACACCAAGCCAGTTTTTGACGAGGTTGTGTTGAACTTGAACTTATTCGACAACGAGGCCTACGTGAAGCATTTCATCGCCACCACTCTGAGTTTCGGGATCGTTGCCTTTGGTGGTCTTGTTAAGTTGCCGCAGATCTTGACCATCTTGAAGAACAAATCTGCTGCTGGTTTATCATTCTTGAGTTTGGCACTGGACACTTTATCCCAGTTGATCACTGTAGCTTATAACTTTAGACATGACAATCCATTCATCACTTTTGGTGAAATCGCGCTCGTCTCATTACAGAACGTGCTGATCTTGATCTTGGTGTTACTATTCAGTGGTGGGAGATTCATTAGCACATTCATTGGGGTCTTGTCATTCATCTTTTATTCCTTATTCTCCACCCCTGAAGGTAACAAGTTTGGCGGCTTCACAAATTCCCAAGTTAATGAACTATTCAAACTGGCTATCCCATTGAATGTCTTAGCTAAATTGCCTCAAATCTTGAGCAATTTCAAGAACAAGTCAACTGGTCAGTTGAGTTTAGTATCTGTGGCTGCCGGTTTATTAGGTATTTTGGTCAGAATCTTCACTTTAATCAATGAGAGAGATATCACAGATTTAACTGTTATCGGTGCATTGATTAGTGGTGCGTTGAATTTGATCTTATTGTTACAAATCTTGACATTT
>JAKTWU010000030.1:0-40687 GCA_030582435.1 Taiozyma onychis
TCCAATTTTGAAACAGTCTTTAGAGAATTACACTTATTGATGACAAAGGTTTCTAACTTGTCAAAGTGTTTAAAATGGAAGTCAACGATGATGTTGTCACCATTGATCTTCAACACTTTCAAATTGGTGAATTTATCCAAGACGAAGGGATCAACTTTGTTGACAATCTCCAGGTGGGTAAGCGCTCCACTTGACAATTCAGCAATGTTATCCAGGAATTGAGAGTATGATAACCTTCCAACACTGACGTTCTCGTTCAAAATGATCTCTCTCAACTGTTCACTGAAATTAAACAATTTGAGATTCGGTGCCTTGATGTTGAACAGTTGAAACGAATAGCTCCCAGTCGTCAACCCTTCCAGTTTCTCAAAATAGCACCTTGTGTTATCCAGTAGTCTCAAGTCATCAAACCCTTTGATCTTGGTGACATTTGGGAAAAAGAACTCTGTGTATTTATTATTGCATTTGGGTAATAGACTTCGAAGAAGAAAACAGCTGTTGAAATTTCCCATTGTAGTTATCGTCACTGTATGATAGATTTCTTTTTCTTGGAGTCTGTGAAGCAGTATCTTTAACATCATAATACTATGTGACCGAGTTCCATCACTGTTAATTCATGGGGATTTTAAATACAGAGGGATCACCTAGAATGCCCGTTATTTGAGGGTAGGCCCGCTCTTGGGGGGAGTTCTTTTTAATTGGTTGACATTTCACCAATTGTTGGGATAAAAGATACGTCTACTGTAGGATCGAACCACGGACATTGGTCGCGTCATCTTTAGTCTGGCACTCTCTGGTTTATGGGATCACGTGACTAGCTTACCTAATACAAAATTCCAAGAACTTTTCATTTTTGGTAGAGGCCACATCGTGATTTGGGAAAAACTTCCAAGAGATGAGGCCTAAAGCAGAAGGAAGCAGAGACTAAAACAGTTGGAAAAGACACAGTAAATCAGCTCCCTGATCATGGCCAGAACCAACAGAGAGATTCTTACCGGTGGTAAGAAGTATTCCAAGAACAAGGCCAAGAAGCACGCCGTTGAGGAAGTTGTCTTCGACAAGGATTCTAGAAAGTGAGTAGTATGATGAGGATGAGTTCCCTCTTGAATGTTTGAAAGAGTAGAGATTAACCCTTTTTGATCTTAGTGAATATTTAACTGGGTTTCATAAGAGAAAACTGGAGAGACAGAAGAAGGCCCAGGAGTTCCATAAGGAGCAAGACAGACTTGCGAAGATCGAAGAACGTAAAAAGGTATGCTATTGTGTTTTACTAGATTAGAGATTTGGTAACTAACTCTCACAACCAGGTAAAGTTGGAAAGAGAAGAAGAACTATTGGAACAGCTGAAGAAATACAAAGAGAATTTGAAAGAACTAAGTGGTCAATACGAAGACTCAGATGATGAAAAGGAAAAGGAAATCGACAATGACAACGACGCACGTGAATCAGAAGATGAAGAAGAAGAAAAAGCAGAGACAAGTAACGAAAACGAAGAACAAAAAGAAACCCTAGTTGAATATGAGGAATGGCAAGGTTTCCAAGATGATGAGGACATACCAAAGGGTATACTGAAAAAACGTGAGGTTTACACTTCTAGTAACGGTGCACACGATGAAACTGAAGTGGTGATTGAAGACATATCAAACGGTTCGCTAGAAGAGATCGCTAAGGCCAACTATGTCAACTTGGCGAGATCAAAGGAGATCTTGGAGAAGAGTATAGAAAGAGCTAGAAGATATGCCATAATTGCTAGTGAACCGCCTCAAACTGTGAAAAGGAGAAAATACAGATATTTGTCCAAAACGGAACGTCGTCAAAATCAAAAGAAAGCCATCAGTAATAAGAGAAGAAGATCATAGACTACTCTGGTGATATATGTAATATATAGATGTACGAAAAACTTTGGAACAACTAATAAAAAATTATGCATTTTGTTTTAATTCTATGATATTCTATTCAACTCGACGTCTGTCTCCTTTTTAATGAATTCAATCTCCACTCTTAGTAAACACCATAGCCATCTTCTGAAGATTTCCAAAAGTTGCAAAGTGAACCATCCAATCTCTGTGGAGTACATAGAATTGAAGATAGAATCCGGAAAGACAAACTTGGTGATCCATAGAAATCTTAATGCAAAGTCGATGAAGATGATTGCATAGTAAAAATTGACGTTCTGGAAAAATATCAGTTTGGATCTCAAGATGGAGGTCTTGTTCAATCTTGTAAATGATTTATTGTTGAACAAGTTGAAATGCCAATCATTAGTTAGATCCCAATAAAATGAATATCCAGAATTAATGAAAGCAAAGAAAGCCCAGAATCTTTGAAAAGTGGAATCATCTTCAATTTGGAAAAACTTGATGCACAAGCCGATAACAATCATTGGCAAATTAGTCAAATATTTAGCAAAATTCCACAAATGTTGTTGGTTGTTAGTCACTTTCCATTCGACAAAACATTGTGATAGTCTGATAAACACAGGAACGGAACCGATCAATGAGTCCAAAAAGATCCAATCACCACAATTTCTATTCAAATTCTTGGAATAATCCTTGGTGTAGCAACTCTTGGAATTCACCAAGTGACACAAATAAATAGCAAAATCGATCAAACACTTTGAATAAGACAATAGGGAATCACTAAGCAAGATGTCATTGATTCTGTTCGTAGAATCAATGGAACCTCTCAAGATTCTTTTAAAAGTGGTCAGGAGTCTTCTTGCACCAGCATCCTTTGGACTTAGTAATAGGTAGAAAATGACAATGTATGTCACCAATGGTAAATAGTCAATGATCCCAATGTTATCACTTTCGGAATAGCTGTGCAAGAATCCATAGAGCACATAACTCCATCCCGACACGATGGATACGTTGTAACACGTTGATTCATGGCCGTTTTTAAAAGAATGGTTCAAATTATCGAATTGCAACAACACCGAGACGTTCAGTCCAAGTTTGGCAACCTTTTGAAGAAGCAAAAGCCAGAACCAGCAGCCCAGATTTAGGAAGAAGATGATTCTATAAGGAAGCGGTAGGAAGTGCTCGAACAGGTCTTCATTGGATGCCATTGGTGTTTTGTGTTTGAAAGGGAAACGTGAGGTGTTGATGGCTTCAAGTGCTTTGATGTGGTGTTTATAAGAATGTTTTTCTTGCAATTTCCCCGTTGTTGATGTTTCATGAAATAGCGTGTTTTTGGTAAAGGGAAAAGTCCTTGAAATCAGCGACTGGCAGCAATTGAAAATGATTTAAGGCTCTGTGTTTAGCGCTGATGATGAGCAATGTTCTTCTCTTTCTCTGTTTCTCTCTTTCACTCTTTTGTCGCAATGGCGGCGAACAAACCAGAATTTCGCCACATCGACACCCTCTTAGCCCTTCTCGTCCTTCTCGTCCTTCTCGTCCCTCTCGACGCCCATCTCCTCCATAACGTCACTAATCTTGATCTGGCGGCTGTCGGCGATCATCTGGATCAGCTCCATGCTCAGGTCTTTCAGCTCGTTATACGTTTTCAAGTCCTTGATGTATCCACTTACAACGGCTTCATGGTCAACATCAGTGCCCAATTCAGCTTGTAAATGTGCAATCTCAACCTTCAACAACCCCAATTGCTCTTCTTTATCCTCGATGCGGTCTTGCAACTGTGTT
Organism: Taiozyma onychis; assembly: GCA_030582435.1. Classification (NCBI taxonomy): domain Eukaryota; kingdom Fungi; phylum Ascomycota; class Saccharomycetes; order Phaffomycetales; family Wickerhamomycetaceae; genus Taiozyma; species Taiozyma onychis. The sequence continues at coordinate 3,642 of JAKTWU010000030.1, forward strand.
CTGGTGAGTGTCTTGTACATGGGAGAGTTCCTTATTACTACTAAAGAGAGACTAGTAGTAAAGAGATAGTATTGATAATGGAAAGACCACTACATAAAAGTTGAAAAATATTCATTTATTCCATTCGCTTCAGAAACTCATAAAGAATTTTGGTGTAATCATACTTTAATTCATGATTAGCATGGAAAATTTACTTCATCACTAGCAAACAGGGAACAACACAGTTCCGTTATATATAAAAGGCCATTGCTCTGTTTCTTACTATAATAGAATTGTTAGTTATATTCTTCATTCCTTCTTCATTATTTATATCGGAAAAACAATCTTTAAAAGTGAGTGAAATTTGGATCAGAATTTTCAGTGTTTGGTTATTTGCTAGATCTTTCATGAAAAAAAACGATAATCAGTTTGGGGCGACAGCTTATTCATCATAGAAATTGCCATCACATTAAAGATTGGGATATGTTTGTTTTGCTTGTTCGATGACTTACTTGAAATTGTACTCAATTTCTCCAAAGAAAAAGGCAATGCACTTTTATATGAAGAACACCATCAAAAATACCAGGATCATTGGTCTTCAGATAAGTAGAAATCCACTTCGAATGAGATCAATATCATTAAAACTCTGTTAAACGTTGATGAAAAAGAAGGAAATTTTTGATTGTGGAAAATTTTTAAAAAAAGCCATTCCGATGTGGTGTTCGGATGTTCTCTTCCTCTGTTCTTTTTGATAGGGCTGCACTTACATATGGCTATTGGTGGTTAAAGCACAAACAACACGTTAGAATTGGTGGTTAAAGCGTGTTAAGGCGTGTTATTTGTCCAGCAATGACCATTAAGGTATCTATAAGGGACTCCAAGTTCACAGTGCATAACCTGAAGCAGTTGTCTAGAAAGCAAACGGCCTACAAGTCGCCATTATCCACAATAGCACACATTGACTGTAATGCATTCTTTGCCCAAGTTGAACAAATCAGACTCGGTTTGAGTGTGGACGACCCCGTTGTATGTGTCCAGTGGAATAGTCTAATCGCTGTTAGTTATGCTGCCAGGAAATTCGGAATCAATAGAATGGACACACTGTTCACTGCCAGGCAGAAATGCCCTGGACTAAAGGCAATTCATACTGCTGTATTTAAGAAGAATGAAAACTATTGGGCCTATAGAGACGATTCACCAGAACATCCGGACCCTCTAACCCACAAGGTTTCCTTGGACCCTTATAGAAGAGAGAGCCGAAAGATTTTAAAGATATTCAAAGAGAATTGTGATATGGTGGAGAAGGCAAGTGTTGATGAATGTTTCTTGGACCTGGGGAGACTTGTATTGAATAAACTGTTTGAATTGAGACCTGATATCAAAACCTGGATTCCCAGCGCTGATCTTGACACTAGATTACCAGATATGCAAGACTTGGAACTGCCCATCCATGGTCAAGTGTATGCCATGACTGAAGGCACAATGATCACTGATTATGATCAATTATTTGTCATGTTGGGATCCTTAATCACCCATGGTTTGAGGCTGAAGATCTTTGATGAATTAGGGTATACTACCTCTGCCGGTGTGGCAAGAGTGAAGACAGTGGCAAAATTGGCATCTGGGTTCTTGAAACCGAATAACCAAACAATAATACTACCTAATAAAATTGATGAATTCTTACAAAATTTCAAAATCATCGATTTTTGGTCAATGGGTGGTAAAACTGGTGAATATATTAAAGGAAAATTACATAGTGATGAGATTGGGTTCATTAAAGATGAATACACTTTGGAAGAATTACAAAACTTGATCCAGGATGATGCATTGGCTTTAAAGATCTATCAATTGGTGAGGTCTGATTATCAACAACCATTGACAGAAAGAATCGTTTTGAAATCCATGAATTCTAATAAGAACATCCGTGGTAACTCTGGGGATAATTTTGATGATGCATGTGGTTGGTTAAAGGTCTTTGCCGCTGATTTGAAACAACGATTGGTGGAGTTGAATGAGGAAAACTATCCAGAAGTCATCAAACCAAAGACAATATCATTGGGGTTTCGAAGTTTCAAAAACTTCACAGGTGATATAAGTCCTAAATCTAAACAAAGTTCAATCCCTTTAGTGCCTATTGAAGAAGCTGAAGGTCTTTTTTACAAATATGCAGTGAATTTGCTAAAGATGCTAGAGACTCAATATGAAGGTAGAATCTACCCATTGAATAATCTTGGATTGACAATTTCTAATTTTGAAAGAATCAACGGTGAACATGGAATCCAAAATGATATCTTGAGCTTTGCAAAGAAGGTTGATACTGATCAACATTTATTCAAAGACACCATTAAAAAGATTACTACAGATACACCAAAATCCAAGGATGAGACATATGTTAAGGACGATTACTTATACAATGTGACACAATCCACCATCAAGTGTCTGAGATGTCCCAATGGTGAAATGGTTGATGATGTTAAAGAACATGACGATTATCATTACGCTTTGAAATTAATGAAGGAGATCAACGGGTCAGGGAGCATAATTGCAATGAATGAAACAAACACAAGGCAGACAGCTCGGAGGTCGCCGGATAATGATAATAATAGTAACAGCAGCATGAAGAACAAGAAACGGAAGGTGGTCAAAGTTGATAAGGGCCAATCCAAATTACCGTTCTGAAAGTGGGTATAAAACCAATGAATGTCATATAATTGTCCATAATGAATGAATGCAGTGAGGGCAGAAAACAGAAATGCAATAACAAGTAGAAAACAGTGAATAAACATGAGCATGTGAACATTTGGTCGTTAAGTCGTAAACTAGTCAGAGTCAGCATCAGAGCTATTTGGTTCTCTTGATGTCTTTGATCTGTTTGGCTAACTTCTGGGGATGCATTTTCTTGTTGTTCACCAACAGGAAGTCTGACACGATGAGGAAAACGGGACAGAGGATCCAGGCAGAGGTCTGAGGCTTAACCATCATCTTAGGAGTCGATCAACAGGTCAAAATCAGATTTGAAGAGGTTTCCAGGGTACAAGAAAAAGATGATGGTTTATATAACTTTTGCTGGTTGCTATGAAATTTTTTAGCCTTTCCCGAGAAACGTTTCTGAACTCCGAAGGTTTATTACCGAAGGGGAAATGGAAACAACCAAAACAATTTGAAGTATTGTGGTTCTGGTGGAAATTGTGGAAGAGGTGATTTATATATTGTAATATTGTAAAAGTGTTGAGACTCCCTGAGAGTCATTTTATAGCTGGAAAGTAGAGGGTCTGAAATTAAAGTGGTCTTTTCAGCGCTTTGTGGGTCAGATTTGACACAAATTGAGATCTTGGAATCAACCACGATTTGTTTGGTTAATAACACAGACATTGAAAGGGTTTCATCAATTTTCCCAGCCAATTACCAACTGCCCAATGCTTTTTGTGTCTGCCATATCTTTAGTATTAAATTTAATCATTTAAAGTTTAATGCATATTCCATTTTTATGTTTTAACATTACAATAAAGGTATTTTGTCTATGGCTTTAAACTTCAAGTGGATCAGTTTTCTTTACTCCAAAATCCTTTAAAAGTGAGTAAAAACAGAACAAGAATACTCACCAATACAGTTGCAATATTTTCTCGCTTTTTAAACAAGATATATCTATAATTTACCAGTTCTTAATGTCCTTCCCTAAGACACAAGATTACATAATCATGATATATATAAGTGGTGTTCGGGTGTTACCACCAAACCGAATTTACCCCAGACACAGAAAAAAAAGAAATCAAGGAGTTTCTTCTTTAATTAGGAAGGTTTATCAACAGAAAAAACTATTGCCAGTTTTCTTTAACAACGCCACTACTCAGAAGACAGTAGCTGCTCTCAAATAGAACTTTTCCAATGAGTCGTTTGATAATGTCCCGGGGGTTATCGCACAATTGCTACATGGCTAGAATGAGCCAACCAGTTAGAACGTTTTCGCAAAGTGCAAAGAGACACGGCCATGACCATAGCCACGGTCATGAAGAACAAGTGGAGGAACATCTTCTTGACAACCCACAATACTTGGCCTTTGGTGCCGGGATCGTGATTTCTTCATTGGGTTTGATGTACGATAACAACTACAAGAAGAAGCATGGTGAGTCCTTTTTCGGTAAGTTCATCCATCCAACTTCAGATGAGCACATCAATGAAGAAAATGTCTCATACGTTGTGGACACCATTGCTAAGGATATCAAACTGCATGAAACATTCTTTGCACAAAAGAAGCCTGATCCTTTCGGTAAAGTGGACTTCAGTACCGTGATCAGTGTCATTCCTCGTGGATCCCCTTTCAATTCTGCTCCTGGTTCCCACCCGGTGGATATTGACAACATCAACGTCAGAGCCTCCAAGAAGAGTGTCTTTGATTAACATGATTTATTTCAGCCCCTTCATAGAGCTGAAAACCCTTATTTATTACTATTTATTACAACCTTATTTATTAAGTGAGATATTTTACCTATTTCCCTCTTAAAGTATACTCAGTCTTTTAAAACATCTCAATATATCAATAAATGCGCACCAAATTTTGCTTTTGAGTACATTATTCTTAAAACGTATAAAGGACAGTGAATCTTGAATTTAGGCCTATTAAACAAATATATGTAGTTGTAATAAAACAAAACCAACGTCCCATGGGTAAAAGATTATTTGACCATTTTGGCACCACTAAAGATGAGAACAATGATAAGACCGATGAACTTAACACAGAGCTAACCATCACAAATGCAACGCCTCAAGATATCAGCGTTAAGACAACCAGTTCAGTAACAATCAAAAAGGCCAGTGTCATTGATCTTGACAATGAAGTGTTGAAGGAAACATGTAACGTTTTAGTGAGTAAGGCAATGAGTTTACTATCTCGATTTCAAGAGTTGTTCGGTTTCAATACAGAGGATCGTAAGAAAACCTTGGAGAATGAAATATCTTTGGACAATATCGAAGGCGATATCTCTCTTTGGAAAGAATTACCTATGTGGGATACAACCGCTGACGTCAAATCTATAGAGGGTAAACACAAAGTTGAGACACCTGTTGAGGTGAAACCTGAAGCGCCATTCACTAAAAAAAGCTCAAAAACTGGCTCTACACACCATGATGATACCCAAGATACACCTGTGAATAACGAAAGGGAACACTTCAATTATTACGCTCCAACACCATTAAGATCACACGATCCCAAAATTATCGGGCAGTCATCGTGGCATCAGCGTCCTCAATTGAAAAACCGTGGAGAAAGCGGGCGATTATGGAAAAGATTTAGGTATTGGCTAAAGGCTGTTTATGTTCAGGAATTCAGGTCTTCTGACCAAGAATCAAAATTGGAATCGATGCGCAGAGAATTCAGTGGCTCCAGAAGCACTGCTTTGGCGTTAGCCGCTAGCACAAGGCGATACATCAAGTCAGAGGGAAGTATAAGAATCAAAAAACCAGGTTCACAGCGCAAGTCTTCAAAGAATCGTGAGGACTCACCAGGTGTCCTCGCACAAGCTAAACAATGGGAGAAGCTTGAAGCCCAGGAGGTTGAACCTGAAAAGAATCGCCCTTCTGGATCTAAAGCTGTTCCGAGTGGAAAGACTGCCAAGTGGCTATCTAAACAACCAGAGAACGATGATACACCACCATTAAAGACGATACCCTTTGGTGTTTCAATACCCATTGGTGAACCACGGAAGACCACTCAGGACCTAAAGAAACAAGAGGAAACGATTACCGCCAACAATGATCCCTCCTGGTTCAGAAAGGTTTTCCAAAAACAACATAAGATCAGTAAGCCAATCTCAATCGTCGGTATGGAGGTGTCCAGCTCTGACCAAAGAGCTTACAAAGCGCGTGAGGCTAAGATCAAGCTTGAGATACAACAATTCAGAAATGAGGAACCTATCCATTTCGAAACTTGCAAACAAGTGTATGAGGAGCTAGATGACTTGATGCGCGGTCTGAAGTTGTATTACGATGTTCGATTGCGTGGAGAACATGTTCAACCATACAAGTTATATTTCGCTCGTTTTTGGCGTAATGAGCGCTTCGTTGAGAAGTTGGGTAGAAAGGAGAGAGACATGTTGTTTGGTGATGGTGTCATGCATAGGTTTGTGCCAATGTTTATTGATTTTGATATCGTTGATAAGTGGACTCCTTTGAAATCGTGGACGAGGGAGGTCTTTAAGCCCGTGTTTATTGTTCCTCGGTTAGAAGGTATGATTGCAACCCACGATATTTCTTGTGTGCTGAGACTGTTTGTGCCATTGTTACGTATCTGTAAGCAGGAGAATTTCCCTGAAGAGAGGGGACTATTTTATGAAGATGTGTTGCATTTGAAAGCTAAATATAGTAATAAAGAGATGCTCAACTGGAGACTCAAGAGTGACAATAGAGAATTGTCTAGGTTGATTTTGTTCATGTTGGAAAGTTACGCTAGTGAATTTTACAACACTTTTCGATATTCCCGCCGCCATGTGAAGGGTAACGAGGATTTCGTTAATCGTGTATTTTCATTGCTGTTGGATGATATTGTTTTGGGTTACTTTGAAGCATTCCATATCAGCACCAATATGCGTTATTTGAAGGACTTCGGGTCAAATAAGATTTATGCACGGATGTATTCTTTCTTCAATGACCAAGAGTTTAAGGATTATGGATTTGAACTGCTAAAATACTTGTCAAAACACCTATATCGACTATCAGGTAAATCTCCTTTCAGAGCAAGCGGCAACGATGGGAAGAATAGTATTGAGTTCCTAAATGATTGTTTGGTGAGTAATGGCAACGATTACACCAACCTCCAAGAGCTGTCTTATTTGATTCTGATGTGTTCTTTGATCCAGAGTAAGAATGTGCAGTGTTTCATTTTGAGAAGGTTGTTGTTCATGGTGGATCAGAGCCAGAACACAGAGTTTAATAGAAATAGGTGGTTCCTGGACTGTGAAAGAGTGGTGGAACAGAGTTTCAGAGTGAAGACGCGGATGATGGTGCGTGACAAGATCCTACGAGAGATTGCTGCAAGGGCAGCTGATAACTAACGGAAATTTATATACTATTTCTTTTTCAATATTTTGCTCTGTACATTTTTGCCTGTAGCTCTAAACCTGAAGTGAAGTGCAGAAAAAAGTCTCGAAAATCATTACAACTTTGGACATGGCCAACCAATGTTCCCAACCAGAATCCGCTTCAAAATGGTCGAATGGTTAGCAATTGTGTACGATAAGCCGGGCGTGTCCCGTGCTGCCACCAGAGCTCAGCATCTTGCCGGGATCCCGGCCTCTGTGGCCTCCGGCAAGGTTGTTTCTGCTGGGGCCATCTTCAACGAGGTGCCAAAGGAAGGTGTTGCCCCAAACTTCGCCGGCTCTGCCCTGAACATCATTGCTGACTCCAAAGAGGAAGTCCTAGAGATCTTATCACAAGACATCTACGCCAAAGAAGGTATTTGGGACTTGAACAACGTGTTGATATACCCAACCGGTGTTGCCTATAGAAAAGCTAAAGACTTATAAAGCCACACGATTGTTAAGTTATACGGAATCCTCAGAGACGTCTCTCCAATAAGGAAGGATATACTCCAAGTTTTCAGGGGCCAACTCTGGATAGTGATCCCTGATCTGTGCTAGCACCTCATTAAACAATAGTTTATATGCTTCGCCACTGTAGTGCACACCGTCCCATAGTAGGTCCTGCCAGTTTCCATTGTACTCCTCAAACAGTTTGTAAGTGTCTACAAAGGCCACTTTGTGTTTCTGGGCCAATTGCTTCAGTGCTCTGTTGTACACAAGGTTGTTCTCGTTGGTTCTGGTGATGCCATTGGCCACGTCCTCCTCTCTCAATGGATTCCACTTGCTTTGGTCGTGCTTTGCAGGGGCAACCAAGATAGGTTTGACATCATACTGGTGGAATAAGTCTAGAAAGTACTCCGTGTTGGCTATGTACTCGTCCAGCGGCACTTTTTGGGGACCACCAAGCGCAGCGTCGTTGGTCCCAAAGAAGATGGTCCCAATGACAACTTTGGACTTGACGTTGTTCTCATTCTCCAGGATCTTTGGTAAGATCTTTTTAGCCCATCTCGAGTTATAACCGGCAAATCCTCTCTGAATAACGTCCAGTCTTCTCGTGTAGATGTTCTGCAAGGCAGAGCCAAAACCGAACTGGACAGACTCACCTTCGGTCTTAGCCGGGTACGAGTCGTAAGCGAACTCTGTGATGGAGTCACCGAACAGCAGGAACTTGTTGTATTGCAAAGAGTGTGGCATTGTTATCTACCGAAATATGTAAAAGAGTGGTATTTCCTGAAAATTCAAAATATATATTTATTAGGTGATAAAAAAGGTAAAAGGTATCGATGGATTGATTACTTAGTAGCCCACGCCAATCAAGTAGTCAGCCAGCTTCTCCACAACGGTGGTGGCCTCACCTGGTTGGACATTGGATGGGTAATGTGCGACCAAAATGGTTTGCTTAGTTCTCACAGCGATGACACCCTCGGTGTCATGCTTACCATAGATGGATCTGTCGTCAGCTCTTAGCAAGAAGTACTTCTGGCCCTGGGCGTGCAGACCGTTGGCTTGCAAGCCTGAAGGGTCATCGAAGCCCTTGGCTAGCTCTGCGATCTCGTTGCCGTTCAATTGCAGCCCGGACTGGGCCCAGGCAGCATCGCCAGCTCTGGAGTAGATTGCGGCCCTGTCGATTTTCTGAGTGGCTAAAAGGTTGTCGGTGTAAGCTACCGAGTTTGTTAGTGGGTGTGTTCTATGGTGAAGCGGGGAATGCAATGAATTCGCAATGAATTGATAGTGCACTTACCTTGCCAGGACATGTTGAACTTTTGCTTTTACTTTGTTTGTGGATTTGTTATGTTACCAAAAGCAGCGAAGTCCTTTTTTTCTTATTGAAACTCAACACAATGTTGATGTTGCTCGTACCGGGTTTATACCCATATGATCTCTACACTTAAAATCACTACTAGATCTCTTTGATATATTATACAAACCGTTTGCAATCACTCATCGTCCTCATCATCACTTATCACACGTCTCTTCTTCCTGGAGACCTCCTCCTCTTCATACTGAGCTGCACCGTCGTCCTTTATTCTCCTCAATCTCTCAGCTGCCAAATCGTCCTCATCGTCGTCATCACCAGCGTCTTCATCGATATCCTCCAAGTCAACATCCTCGTCCTCCTCATCATCATCTATGAAACCATCCTCCTCATCGTACACTTCTTCACGTGCTCTGCTGTACCCATGTTCTCTAGAGAATCTCGAACTTGACTGAGATGAGATACCTGGTGAGCCTAGTCTTTCTTGCTCCTTCTCTGCCTTTAATTGCTGTCTTCTTCTCTCACGGGCCTTCTCCTCAACGGCCTTCTCCAATCTTCTGGCCTCTTTTTCTGGATCCACATCAACAAAAACACTCTGGGCACCTGGCTTGATTTGATTTCTTGATTGAATAGAAGAGGTTAGTTTCTGGTGGATCGAGGATTTCGTTGAGGTTGGCACAAACTTCAAAGTCTTTGAAAGAACACCATCAACTAAATGCACTCGAGACATTGAGTCTGAATCCTCCAAGTTAGTCTGGGACGTTAGATATGTATCTGGCAATTCACTAACCAAGACATCAAAAATCTCATCACCCAGTTTCAATGAGAAACTCCCATCTTCCCACTCGATGAATTGTGCATTGGACTCAGCTTTCAAAGTCTCATTACTTTGTTTGGTAAATCTCCATCTTATTGTGTTTTCATCAATCAATCTCTGTAGTTCAATATCATCTTTGTTCTTATTAGCTGTTTCCTTCTCTAGATTTTTCAGGTAGTCATGACCATCAAATCTTGTGGCGTTCACGTGTAGGAATTTCGGGATCTTAGCATCATATATCACGCCTTCTTTATTATCAAATTTTGGAGGATGACGTATAATCTCCTCATTACCAACTTTCAATTCCTTCTCTTCTTCGACAGCAGGCTGCACAATAAACTCCTTCCCATTGGCATCACCTTCTTCACCACCATCACCAAACATATCATCATCATCATCATCATCATCAACAGCCTTCTCATCAGCACTGTTATCCTGTTGTGGTTGTTCATCATCACCATCATCATCACCAAACAAATCGTCGATTGCATCGGCTTGCTCAACGGTTTCACCAGCAGTGGCTGCCAAAATCTCTTCGTCTTCCTCATCATCGCTGATGATTCGTCTCTTCCTCTCGACAGGGACCTCGTCGGACATGGCTGCAGTGCTGATTGCTGACTCTTTTTAGTCTCTGGTGTTGTTGGTGGACCTCGATTTCATTTTCCAATCCAATTCGAGCCTGGGCAATATTGTAAAACGAGTTCGCGGATATTGTCCAAATTTTCTTTCCCAAATGTTGAATGGATTTTGGTTGTTATGGTAACAAGTAACGAATAGAACCACAAAATTGTAAATTTGCGGGACACAAAGGCGACAAAGTTTACAGAATCAAATGAATCCCCACTTTTTCAAATTGAAATAATCAGACTCCAGTCCCAAAGAAGGCGATGTTCTTAATTGGAGAAGTTTGTGGCTGAGCTTTTTCCAGGACTTGTTGATTTGTGTCAATTTTAGAACTCCTCATCATCAAAACTAACAAAACCAATCTTCTTTAAACTGCTAAACCATGACACTCTTAAGCCTTGCTAATCGGCTCTTGAATAAGAGGAGCAGTCAATCAGGTCCGAACGGTGCGCCGTCGCCCAAGAAGACGGTTCTTTATTGGCCCAATTGGAGTGTTTATCAAGAAGGGTTCTTTCCTTTTGAAGAGATACCATTCGAGAAAGTGACACATGTATGCTATGCCTTCTTCAAAATCGATCCAGAAACAGGGCAAGTTATGTTAAGTGACCAATGGACAGATATTGAACGCCCATTGCACAGCTTATTTGAGCCAAGCCCCAACAGACCCATGGTCCATGGTATGTTTGCCTCCTTTTACCAGATGAAGATGATGAATAGAGGTACCAAGACTCTTATGTCAATAGGTGGTTGGTCAATGAGGGAAGAGTTCAAGAGAGGTGTGGAGAGTGGCCCGAAAGTGACAAAATTTATCAACAGTACGATATTGTTGTTCGTTCAGTTTGGGTTCGATGGAATCGATTTGGATTGGGAGTATCCAGAGGGGAAAATCGAGGCTAAGATTCTATTGTTCTTAATCATATATTTTCGTCGAGCTTTGAACAAGCTTGAGGATGATGTCTTTAAAGTCCCCAGAGGTTCTTTGCTATTGACAATTGCTGCCCCTGCACTGGAAGAGAAACTAAGGTTTTGGAATTTGAAAGAGATGAATAAACATGTTTCCTTCTTCAATTTGATGGCTTATGACTTTGCTGGTGAATGGTCTGATAAAGTTGAGTATCATTCAAACTTGTTCAAAACTCACTCTGATCAACTTTGCGCTGATGATGCTGTCAATTATTTGATTTCAAATGGGATAGACTCTGAGAAAATCATTTTAGGCATGCCTGCGTATGGCAGATCATTCATTCACACCAAAGGTTATGGTCAACCATTCAATGGTGTTGGTAAAGATCCTGAACTAGAGGAGCCAGGTTATTGGCGGTATAGTAATCTTCCAATTCATGATTCTACCGAAGGGTTTGATAACAAAGCGGTTTCTGCCTATTGTTTTGATGGTGTCACATTCATATGTTATGACAACCCTCAGTCTGCTCAAAGGAAAGCCCAATACGTTATCGATAAGGGCCTAGGGGGTGGGATGTGGTGGGAAGCCTCGAGTGATAACTTCAACTCACATACAAGATCATTGTTACATTCGTTCGTCAATGCGCTTGGAGGCGAAGTCGCATTAGATAAATCTAAAAATTGTGTTGGTGTCTATAAGAGTGAATACTTACGGCAAAATCGTTTACCATAAGGTATGGCCTTATAATCATAATATAAAACGACACTAATGATTTGTATAAAATGGAAGAAAAAGACATATCAAAGCTAATAGAATCTGTACTCTTGTACGTATACTGAACTCTGCTATTTTTCTCTATTAAACTTTTGTTTTCTTGAAAATCACCATACACATCATAGAATTGAATCCATCTTGGAAAAGACCGATACAACACCGGCAACAACTTCAAGCTGCAAATCAAGACCAGGATTCTTCTCTAATTCTTCGTTAACTTCACTTGGCAAGTTCATACCTATGTTCAAAGAACCTGCTTGCGGTTCGAAAGGATATTGTGAATATTGGGCTAACAATTCATCGGCTCTGGCAAAGGCCTTGTCACGCTGATCATACCCTAATGTAACCAAGACATTTTCCAAAACATTAGCAGCATAGGCACCGGCGACAAGGGAGATGGAACGTAAGTATTTGAACTTAGTATCTTCTGGAAATTTGCTACTTGAAGGTAATTGTAAAGTTCTTGCAGATAGTAAGGCTAGGACTCTCTTAACAATCGCATCTTTGGAAGCGGAGTCTGCTAATGGATGGGTAGGCATATCGAAGATCAGAAAGTTTTTACGTTCAGTTCTTAGAATACCTTTGTCCACCAATCCCTTGGCCAATCTCTCACGCACTTGTTTCAATTGATAGTTGATCTTCATCAAGTTCCAACTTTCACCACTCAACAAGTCAATCCATTGGCCAATACTCAAATGACCACCATCGCTCTTCATCAAGTTCAGAGTTTCATCAAGCAATACCTCACCAGTCTTCTTATCATCAATGACCTCAATCAATCTTTCTGAAAGTTCGAATCTTCTTCTAGCGGGATCATTGATTACTTGGATCTTACCTCTGAATGCCAGTTCTAGCAAGATACAACCACGCAGGGCATATGATATGTTGTCGTTCCAGAAGGACAAATAACCTTCTTTATCTTTGATACCTATTAACAGCACCTCCTCCATCAAAGTCAGCGCGGGCTCTCTGCTCTCTTGATTCTTCAGCTCGTTCTCAGCAGGATCATACCCGATCTTATGGGTGCTCTCTTCTCTTTCGGAAATGCTTCCGGTGTTGTTGTTTTCAGAAACATTTCTGCCAACTCTTCGACGTTGTAAACCGGACATTTGTGTGATGTGGAAATATGTACCTCTGTTATTTGTGCTATGTGATATGTAACGTGTAAAAGTGATTCTGTATACGTTTGATGATTAGAAATGGGTGAAGTTAGTTTTGATGAGCGTCTTTGACTTCTTCGATATGACCGTTGGGAGGACCAAGGTGTGATGAGATTATCTTCCAACTTGAGCTATTGTCAGAGGAAAGATCCTGTAAATCACGGATAGTGGCACAATAAGTAGGCAGCTGGACCAATTGTGAGCTCAATCGAAACAGAATCGGCGTGGATTCGTGTTTTCACCCTCCGAAATGGCTTGTTTGTTTCAACTTTGTTGGCCCTTTTTTCTTGGTGAAAATTGAATTCTGATGAACCGCGAAAAATGCCTATTCGAGTGCTATTGTCAGAAGTCTATTTAAGGTGGTTCTACATAGTTTCAATCATAAATGCAGTTTCATTATAATATACGTTACTTAGCTTTTGATTTGATATCTCTGCAGAGTGGTTCGATCTCGTGCTCATGGCCATTCTTGACGTAACCAAGGAAGTATGGAGTAGCAGAGTTACCTTCGTTGAAATTGAATACTTCCTTCTCTGTGACTTCTGAGACAATTTCATCGTTGTACTTCCTGTAAATACTTCTCTTGTGGTCTCTGATATAGATCCAGTAATGACCGTAGTTAGCTTCACCTCTGTGTATGAATATGGCAAATATAGAATATCCATGCTTTTGGAACCCATCAAAGTGATGGTCCATCTTGTTCTCCAGATCTTGAATCTTCTCAAAGATGGTTATGAGTTCTTGATCAATCTTACAAATCTGTTCTTCTAAAACCTTGATTGTGTCTTCTTTAGCCAATTGGTTCTCAACTAGCCACTCTTTAGTAGTCTTCAATGAATCTTTGAAAGTGATCCCATGCTCGTTCTTACTCAAAAGCTTAGCACGACGATCTTTCAATGACTTGATCTCTTCTTTCCATTGATCAACATCTTTGCGTCTCTTGATTATATCTTCATCTTCAGTGTCAAAGTATCTATCCATGTATAATGTTTCTGGGAAGGCCAACTGTTCAATGTTCTTGTAAACGCTTAATGTCTCCCTGTTGAAATAGACTCGTTGGATCTGGACCTGTAAGATGATTGGTAATTCTCTGATTCTTTCGGCTCTGACCAATGAACTGTTATCCACAGCTTCAGTCTTGTAAACCAAGTCAAATGCTTCATAGATATTTCTAGGTTTATCCAAAATGTTAACAAAGACGGCCGAAAAACGTTCAATTTTGTCTCTTTTAATAGATGCATCATTCACATCCGTTAGATGTTGAACGGTTTCACCATAAAATAACCTCTTAACCATATCTATTTGTTCTCCATCATCCTCGTAAGCACCTTCAGGTTTCATTGAGGCTTCAATCTGTAGAAGAACATTTCCAATACATTCAGTCACATCTTGCTGTCTACCGATTTCGAAAGCAGTTTCCGGTTGGATGTCTGAAATTGAAACACCTTTGGCTTCTTTGATAATAGGGTCAACTTGCTTTTCAAATTGTTGTAGCTCATCCGGTTTTTCTGATGCATCTTCGTTCGATTCTCGTCTTGATCTTTTCTCAGCACTGCCAAGTAGATCATCACCAGATATGTCAGGTGTCTTACCATCAATCACTTCAAATTCAAAAGCTGAAGGTGGATGTACAGGAGTCGTATCAATATCCATCGCATTATCCTTTTCAACCACGACAATATCATCAGAGACCTTCTCAGCACTAGCTGACAAGTCAATTAGGTCATCAGCGCCCCTGGAATCAGTTAGAGAAGCTTTAACAGGTTCAGGTTCAGCTTGAGATGAACTGTGATCATCTTCAATTTCTATCACTTCAGGGGACCCATTTGTATAGTCAAAAACAATCTCATCACCCACAGGCATAAATGCCAAGTAAGCAAGTTCCTTTTCAGGAGTAATATCTCTATTCTTGGAATGGATTAGTTCAGAGAACAAGTCTCTCAAACGATAAGTAAACTGGAATGATCTTTCAACTTCAGCTTCACCAACTAACCTACCGCCAATTCTTCTGTTGTTGTAAATATCTTCACCATTGTAGACCTCTGCAAAGTTTAAAACTGCATCTCTTAATGGCTTGATGGAGAAGTAGTACTGAAGCAATGAGTTCAAATAACAGGTATTCCCAATATTATTCAAACCAACGGGCCATTCGTCAGCAGGTAAAAAGTTATGATCAATCAAGCCGGTGGCCAGGTATGAGTTGATGATATTACTGTTCTTTACTTTAGCGATTGTTCTTAGGGCATTTCTTGATTGTCTGATTTCTCTGTTACCCATTTGGAAAATGTTGATAATTTGGAAATCACTAGCGTTCTTGTCAACATCCAGGAATTCAAATGCTTCTTCAAAAGTCAATTGAGGATACAGATCTTTGAATTCATTCTCAACTCTATCTAGCAATTTGAAGCTCCTTCTTTCAGTGGCAATGGTAATCAATGCTCTATTGTAGGTCTTCAGTTCGCTTGGATTATCAGCACTCTTGATCATAAAGGCAGTTGAAACGATGTCATCATCAACATTTTCATCAATATCCAACAGGTCGTAAGCTTGTGAAATAGGAAGAGGTTCATAATTCAAGTACCTGTGAAGACTATCACTCTTTCTGTGATCGGCAATAAACTTCAGTGAGTTCCGTAGCTTACGGTCAAGAGGATGCTCTTCTCTTTCTCTTTTGTACATGGTCAACAATAGATCATCATCGATAAGTGAGGCCTGAGATGGTTCAATGGTCAACGCCTTGTAAGCACTGTCAATCTCCTTTTGGCCAACAACATTTAGTGAGATTAACTTTGACACAAACGAGGACAATTTGTAGGTAGCTTTTTTCTGACTTATTTCCTTGATAGAGTCAAAATACACTGGGCCATTGCTTGGATCAGTATACACAGTCTTGTGATAGCAGTTGATGATAAGATCATCACTGTAGAATGGATATGCAGAAATGTTAATGTAATCAGACTGCTTTAAAAATTCATGCAGTCTAATAGAGGCATTATCATGTAACTGGTGGAAAACAGTATCTGCTGCCTTTGTGAATTGAAATGCTTTAAACTGATTAGGTTGGTTAGCGGAGTAGGCTTTCGTCCCTAAGAATGAAATTTCTGAGATCTTCCTGATGTAAGCTTCTTTGACAACCACATGATTTGGGTTTTCCAAGTCTGACACATTTGGTGGAATGAACTCGTTGTTTTCAATTTCAAAAAGAAGACGTCGTGTTAAAATCTTTGGGTTTATGTGGGAGTTCAGACTCTTATTGGAGCAGTTGATGGTCTTTTGTTCATCTTGCGGCGTCAACAGTAAAGGGCCTCTAATTGCCTTGAATAGTGTGTTCAAACATGTTGCAGGTGAAGGAATTTCAGGATTCAAATCTTCATAAGTCTGCAATGCTTTGTTGTAGCGGACATTAATAGGGCCAATCTCGTAGTCATGTAAATCTTCTTCATCAAATTCAGGCATTGATATCTCAATCCTCATAATCTTACCTGTTAGAGAGCACACGTAGTTAGCCTCATCAATTATTACAGGTAACGAGTCCTTGACCTTTCTATCACTAGTATCTGCAAGTTCTCCGAGTAATAAATCTTTCGCATCTTGTTCATGCAGTGAGTCAACCAAGTGGAACTCATTCTTCGACACATTGAGTCCCAGGGAAGACTCTTTGACTTTGATTTGGATTTTGACGTGATAAACTTTGGATTTTGCTAAGGATGGTTGTGATCTATCGAACAACAGCGCTCTGATCACCGTTATCTTGTCTCTCCTATTGAATAACGAGTGCTTGTGTTCAACGAATGGTGCATATGAAGATTCTTGATTCAACGTGTAAAGTTCATAAGGATTGTGCTTGATGGAAGAAAATCTGTCTGAATATGTCACTGTAAATGCTTTAAGGAGACCATCTGACTTAACTTCACCAGTTTCGGGATCTAGGAGGAACAATAGATCAGCTTTGATATCATCCATTAATCTGTTGCTAGTTTTGAATACATTGGACTCAAGATCGAAATAAGATTCGGGCGCTGTTGATAGTGGATCTTTCTCAGAGTCACTTCCCACACCCAAATCTTTGTCGAATGGGTTGTTGGAGCCTAGAGGTGAGACTGAATTGATATATTGGGGTTCTGGTACCACACCAGATGTATCAGCAAATGGGTTGTTTGATTGGTGCTGAGAGGCATCACTCGTGTCCTGAACCATGGCAATTCTCCAGCGAGTAGTAAATGAACGCTAGTGTGTAATAACTCAGTGAATGAGGCTTAAATAGAGGCTAAGAGTGAGGGTTGACCAGCGTTTTGTGAAGAGTTGGGTTTGAATGACGACAAAAACACACTTCTAGTGGCCACCTTTTGTCACAATTGGAAGGGTTGGAGCAGTTGGAAACAAAGATGTAACAAGTTCGAAAAGCAAATAGTCTAGTCGGTTCAATTGGTGCCTTAATCACCCCACAAATCTGATGGCGACAGCTGCTTTAGTTGGCCAAAAGTTGTAACTTTGCCCTTCTGTCATTTTCTTTGATTTGTTAATTCCAGAACCGTCATCTTTTATGGTTGGGCCACGCTCACATACAAAAAAATCTCAAACTCTTAACAATGAGGTTTTCCAGTACAAAATGACACCCAAAACTCAAGATTGGAAGCATAAAAGATCTTATTTGGCCATGGCTTTCTCCTTTTTCTCCAGTGGGAAGACCCAAGATGAGTCCGGTGCGGCTTCAAGCTCTGAGTCGGTGCTCCTGGACTCTCCAATAGAGCAGCCAGTATCAACACCTTCATCTCTACCAATGTCATCTCCTACTCCAAATGGTGCATCCCCGCCACAATTTGACATTCAAAAGATCAAAGAGACCTCAGACGGATCCTTTCAAGGCATGGCCACCGGTATTTTTGAGCAGGCCATCACTGGTAATCCATACTTTGCTGCTGGTGGTGGACTAATGCTATTGG
Source organism: Taiozyma onychis (assembly GCA_030582435.1). Taxonomy (NCBI): domain Eukaryota; kingdom Fungi; phylum Ascomycota; class Saccharomycetes; order Phaffomycetales; family Wickerhamomycetaceae; genus Taiozyma; species Taiozyma onychis. Next base: position 21,672 of record JAKTWU010000030.1, read on the forward strand.
GTACAACATTGGCTGTCGCACGTCAAGGCGTCATGAGAGTCTCAGGTTTCGTCTACCGTCAGCTGCTGGTGGACCTGGAGATACCTTCTAAGGATAAGTCCTACATGTGGTTTCTTGAATGGATGTCTCAGCACAAGCATAGAAGCTCGAGACATCTAAGTGTTGAAACCAACTTCATCCAACACGATAATGGTGCTGTTAGCACCAAGTTTTCTCTTGTTCCTGGTCCTGGTAATCATTTGATCAGATATAAAGGTGCATATATGCTGATCAAGAGAGAAAGATCAGGTAAATTGTTGGACATGACGAGTGGTACCCCTTTTGAAACGGTTACACTGACCACACTCTACAGAGATCGTAACTTGTTCGGTGAATTGTTGAGTGACGCTAAAACATTGGCTTTGAAGGCTCAAGAAGGTAAAACTGTTATTTACACATCATGGGGTCCAGAGTGGAGACCTTTCGGTCAACCAAAGAAGAAGAGAATGATTGATTCAGTTATCTTGGATGATGGTATCAAAGAGAATATCGTGAAAGATGTTCGCGATTTCTTGTCTAGTGGTAAATGGTATTTCGATAGAGGTATACCTTACAGACGTGGTTACTTGCTATATGGCCCTCCAGGTAGTGGTAAGACGAGTTTTATCCAAGCGTTAGCGGGCGAGTTGGACTACAACATTTGTATTTTAAACTTGAGTGAGGCCAATTTGACCGATGACAGATTGAATCATTTAATGAACCACATACCAGAAAGAAGCCTACTATTACTAGAGGATATTGATGCCGCTTTCAACCAGCGTTCACAAACTGACGAATCAGGGTTCAAGTCCGGTGTCACTTTCAGTGGATTATTGAATGCCCTTGATGGTGTTGCATCTTCTGAAGAAACCATCACATTTATGACCACGAACCATCCAGAGAAACTAGACCCAGCTATCTTAAGACCTGGTAGAGTTGATTATAGAGTGCTTGTTGGTAACGCCACTGAACACCAAATCGAAAAAATGTTCTGGAGATTCTATGAAGGGGAAGAAGAAAAGGCCAAACAGTTTGTGGGTAAGGCCATGTCTTTAAATGTCCCAATCAGTACAGCTCAGTTACAAGGCTTGTTTGTTTACAACAAGAATGACCCTGATGGTGCGCTGTCCATGGTGGACACACTAAGAACACCAAACCACGTGTTCTGAAATTGCATATTCTTGTAAATAGCTTATAGATCAATGACCTAATGACAACATTTTTTCAACCTCTGAACTTTCTCAATAGTTTCTGGAGAGTTAGTAAAGGACCAAAAACAAACATCATTCGATACTCACTTTTCTAGCCGTAATGATATGTGATGGCAAAATTTCACTTGATCCCTGCTCATTCGCCAATTGCTCAGCATCACGGAGGACATTTTTCATGAACAAGGTGTAGTTCAAGGATAGCTTTGTTTACAAGTTAGTAAACAGACCATGGAGAAGAGAACCCTAACAACTCACCAAAGCATCTGTGGAGTCATTGGCTACCATGAGCCCAGTGCTGTTCTTGACTTGGCCCTTTGCCCGGCGTCTTTGTATAGCGCTCATGCTACCATTACCCCAGAAACATGTCAAAAAAGATGATTCAAGCTTTCTTTGTTTACTTCTTCAGCATCCTCAACTCCGGGTAAGGCCTTGGAATTCGCGGTTTGTTTTACCCGTCTTTTGTATTCATCCACAAAAAGTTTGGGAAGTGAACAAAAGGAGGAGATGGAAAAACTTCCGAGTTCACCCCATGGAAAATAAATCCCGGGGACATTCTGGGACAAAATATCTCAATCAAGTGATTCCGGAATCACTTCGTTGCGGTGGGTGGCACGTACGACGCACTAAAGCAATGTTGATCTCAATGGGCAGGGGCCGTACTCCTTCTCAAAAGGACAGAAATGCTCTGGAAATTGGGATTTGCCAACTACCATCCAAATTCAATGACCCTGGACATTTGATATTGTAGCGAGTAACTATTCCTTACCGCATCCGGTAACAAGCGGGACGACTGCAACAAGGTTTCTTGACACCTTACGACAAGAATAGATTTCTAAACTATTCTCATTCTTAGTATCAAAGATTTGTAGACCCTGATATGGAAGGTCTCCTACAGACCTTAGGGATTTCACAGTACTATCCCTATGACTTTATTTCTAGGAGAGGTGTCCGCGGCTAAATATTAAATAGCCGGACTTCCACCAAAATAATTATTTGGCGGTTTGATGTTCAGACGTAGGCTGCGTCGGGGAATCTGGAAGTAAGACTCCTATGCAGCCACATGCAAGTCTTAACTATGTGATTTATGCACGAAAAGAAGAAGTTCATAAAAGAAAGAAGATAGGTAAATGAGGTCTTGAGAGCAGGTTTTAGCTTAAAGTTAGCTCTTAGATGATAGAATGTAACCACTTGAATAGCTCTATGAATTTTCAAAACCAAAAGGCCAAAAAAAAAGACGTTAAAACTCATTTTTTGTGAAAAGTGTTAAATATAGAGGTGTCTTACTTTGGTAACACACCTTTGGTAACACACTCGCCCAGGTAGATCCGCTGCGGGGTTACCGGAATACCTGACACGATAGGTTTTCGCGCTTAATTCCTGTTATTCCGCACTGTTTATCACTTCGCTGTTAACGGCCCTCTGTTAACGGCGATAGTTAAGAAACTATTAGGAACAACAGCAATTTAGTGCCTTTCGAATCCCCAACTTTGTATGTAGCTGATTGCAACTTATTACTAATTTACATGAAATCTGTATGTATCTTGAGGCTTTTGAGCCACATCGTGTAATGTTAACGCTATCTTAAGAATAATTGTTATTTTAGTACATTAAAGTAGTAAGGTTACCAGCAATGTCGTCATACTATCACATGTGGTATATAAAGAGCATCGAGTCCCCCCTCCCCTACTCGGTTTTGAACACTCTGGTAAGAAACACAATCACAATTCTTACAAACACTACATAGTCATGGTCAAATTTTTTGTTACATGTGCCTCAGGTTTCGTTGGTACAGAAGTCACTAAATGTCTAATCGAAGCTGGTTATGAAGTTCTTGGCTTAGCTAGATCAGATGCCTCTGCTCAAAAGATCAAAGCTCTTGGTGGTGAGGTTATCCGTGGTGATTTAGAAGACCTTGATTCTTTAAAGAGAGGTGCACAGGCTGCTGATGGTGGTGTGATCCACTTAGGGTTCATCCACGACTTTGCTAATTACAAGAAATGCTGCTGGATAGATAGAAAGGCCGTTGAGACCCTTATTGAAGCTCTGGAAGGTTCCAATAAGCTCCTTGTCTACACCTCCGGTCTAGGTAGTTTGCCTACTCCAATTGGTGCCCCAGCTGCTGACGAATTCTCAGAAGTTGACATCGATGCTACAGGCCCTGTCCGCAACAGATCTGGTACCGAGCAATTGGTCCTAGGTTTAGCTAGTAAAGGTATCAGAGGTACTTCAGTGAGATTAGCTCCAATTGTGCACGGTGAAAACGATCATGGTTTCTTAGTCCATCTACTAAACTGTGCTAAACAGAATGGCTTTGCTGCTTATATTGAAGAAGGTCAGAACACATGGCTCACTGTTGAGAAGCATGATGCTGCCAAGTTATTTGTTCTAGTGGCCGAAAAGGGTAAGGCTGATCAAGCTTACCATGCTGTGGGTGAATCTGCGATCAAGACTGTTGAAATATCAGAACAAATTGGGAAGAAATTGGGGGTCCCAGCCAAATCCGTCTCTAAGGAGGATTCTGTTAAATACTTGGGTTTCTTGGCTGGGTTCTATAGTACTAACTTCAATGCTATTGGTGAGTTCACTAAGAAGACTTTGGCCTGGGAGCCAAGTCACTCTACCCTGTTCGAAGATTTGGAGAAGTACTATTAACTGAGTGTTTGGGGTCTTCCTTTCATAGCTAATTTTAATTTAATGCTTGTTTCAATGTCAATTTGTAGACTTTTTGCAACGGAAATGTTGACCTTTAGCTAGTATATACCCACTATCTCCATTTCTTGAATTTCCACGAGTGTCCTCGAATCTCTAACCTATTGTCGTATTGTTTATGTTTCTCACATACATTATCAAAACATCTGGACACCTTATACAACTTCTCGGGACACCAGAATCAACAAAGGCTGAAAACAAATTGAAACAAGAAACACTGAAACTGAACTAGGTGGAATCCTGCTGCTGACATGGAGCATAAACTACTCGATGTGTACCAATTGCGTACGCTGGATCCACAGGACTGGGAACAGGACACTGTGACAGCTAACGAAGATAACCTGCTGCTTGATTCGCTTGACAAGGGCAATATGAAGAGCCATGTCCTGCTGGACGTCGTCAACAAGGATAGCAATCCTGAGCTGCTCACTAACCCAGAAGACCCGCTAAACCCAAGAAAGAAAGTTGTGCAGGTTCTCAAAGAGAGAAATATCCCTGTAAGCAACCAGGATGTTCTCAAATTCTCCATCGGTAGTAAACAGTTCAATTCCAAACAGTTCTTAAAGTTTGTCCACAAAGAGGACTCATTCAAGCAATTACAAGACAGTTTGTCTATCCTTGAAGAGTCTATCGTGCAGACGAACTGCCAATTGAGAAAGTCGGTGGAGAAAGAATACCTGAAGCTTGTTAGATCTAAATCTTCATTGGACACAGTGTTATCCCAGTTTCAAAAAAACGGGTTCAAGGACGAAGATGACGGTATCAAAAACCTCAAGGCCAATATCAACGATACTAATAAGCAATCAGCTCTACTGATTAAACCGATAATCTTCAACAAACAAAAAGAGATAAAGTTAAAGCAATCATTAGAGTTTATTGAAAAGAAGAAGTTTTTCTTTGACCTACCTAAATCCTTAAAGACTTACATCGCAGATAATGATTATGAAAACCTGGTACATGATTATAGGATTGCCAAACAGATGAAAGAAGATGACAACAGCAAGATCATCAGCAAGATCTGGGAACACGTTGAGGCCATTATTGACTCATACAAGACGAAATTATGGGGGAAACTGAACAATGATAATCCAAACAATGATGAATTCCTTAAAACCATTAGAAAGCTTATTGAACTTGATACTATTGATAATCCAATCTTTGAATGGATCGAGATCAGATCTAATGGCATCCTAACAAAGTTCAACGAGACATTCAACAAGTTTCATGATAAGATTCTTAACGTCCAGTTGAACATCTTATCCACAGTTCACCAACAAGATTATTCCAATTTCAAATCAATACTAATTGGTGGCAATCAACTTCTAGACTCATCTGTTGTTGTGGAAATGTGGTTAATCATCAACAAGTTATTTGAAAGCCTAAATGCCATCTCACAAGAGTTCATCGAGTTTTGGAGGCATGTCAACAACTTCATTGACGGTACTTATAGCCAAAGATTGGTTTCCAACTACATCGACTCCAGCTCTTCGTTTCTCAACTTTGAAAAATATGAAATTGAAGATATAAAGGCAAAAGGTGAAGCCTTTATTAACCACTTCTTGCACAAGATCATCAGATTTTTTACTTCCACACAGGAAACACTAAAGTCTCTACATTCAAATGATACCACTATAAATGATGGTTCTGTGGATGCGTTTGGATTCTTACCACCACTCACTAACAGTCTAAGCAGTCTCAAATACTTGCCGCAACTCTACACCACGGTCACAAAGATCCTAAGTGATCTGGGACAACTTGTCATCACCGATAATACCACTGAGGAATTGAGAGGTTCTTCAGCTCTTATCCAAGAAAGGATAGTGAGTGCCATTTGTGCTAGTTGGTTGAGTGACTGTCAAAGTTTCCATAGATTGGAAGACTGGCAAAGGTTAAATACTGGTGAAACTGCCATTCCAGACTTGATCTATGATTTTGAAGTTCACATCATCGAGAGATTGGGTAATTTGTTGTTTGGTAAGCTACCTGATGCCAAACTTGTGCAAATTTCTAGATATCCTTCTAAGAAGATACTCACCGGTGTACAAATCCAATTCTTGAGAAGTTTTGATATATTACTGGAGAGCATCATCAAGAAAATCATCGAGGAGAATCACAATTTGACAATGAGTAAAGAAACCAAGAACTATCACAAGCTGCTGACTTTATTCAACATTAAGAAACTAACCACGAACGTTGTCCCTGCTGTGATTGGAAGATTTGATAAGGTCTTTGACACCAAACTGCAAAGTGAAAACTTGGAGATCCATACCATTCTGGAAAATATAGAGCAAACAATATTTGACTCATTCATGAATGAACAAAGAAAACACATATCTAACATTCTGCTGGAAAGTGTTTCGTCTATCAACTGGGATGGTTCATCGGCTAAAGGCACTAAGGTTTCATCGTATGTCTATGAAATATTGAACGTTCTCATTGGTGCCTATACTAGTGTCCTGAGTGTTTCACCTGAACTAATTGACAAGGTATTCAAGAGTCTATTGGAGCACACTTCAGCAACGTTGTTGAAGAACTATAGAGAGATTACACAGTTTAGTGACAGTGGGCTGAGACAGATTGTCTTGGACGTTGAGTTCTTTAAGAGTTTGATCGGGAAGTCTACCAGTGACACTGTTTCTAGAAACTTGAAACTGGTTTATAAATCACTAGATGATGCCCAACTAGACTTTAGAAAAGCTTATGATGAAATTGGGCAGACATTGGATGGGGCACTTGAGGCCTCTAGCATAGAATACGAGATCTTCAACAGTTGATACCCAGTAATTTACGATACAACCTGGATTATCAAATACTAATGTACATTCCTTGTAATATTACACAACTGCTTTCCCTGTGTCCCTTTATTATTTTCTCTTTGGGCCTCTGATTGGTGGTGGTGGTTTTGTATGGTTCGGGTCAAACATTGGTGCGTTTCTAAGCAGCTCTGGGACGACAAAGAATCTGATGCTGGAGCCTCTGATGAAGACATGGTCCAGATGCGTCACTTTGCCCTCTCTGGACGTCACTGTGATGTCTTTTAATTGGACGTTTAGGTTATCTTCAGCTGTAGAAGTGGATGTTAGTATGTCTACTGGCAAGCTTGGGGAGAATCCTTCACTCACATTCAACTAGTTTTCCCCTGTAGGGCTCACCGGAATTCAGCTCCAGGGAGACAACGTGTCCCTGTGCTTCGCTCAGTAACTTGACTGGGATCCCACTGGACATTCTGGAAGTGGTTTCTGGCGGTGGTGACAACTGTGTGGACACTCAAGTTCAATTCATCGGTAAAATTAAATTTCTTGAAAATCGACCCTAAACAAAGAAACATTAAAGAATCCCATACACCGGATCACCATACAACAAACCCGCCAGAGAACGCGGACGGAGGCGAATTCAACATGGCCGACGATTTCCAGCTCGAGGGATCTCCTATTTTTAGCGTTGCCCCGGTGCAATTCCAGACGGAAGTGGCGAACATCTGCGCCCTCAGCGTAGCCAATGACATCTTAATCATCGGCTTCAAGTCAGGAAAGCTCTTCAGAATCGACCTCAATGACCCTGCTGTGATACAGACACTCGAAATACCCTTCAAGAAGTCCATCCAGGAGCTCGGGAAGATCGAGAAGCTCTTCCAGGACCCCACGGGCAACCATCTTATCATCACAACAAGCAAGAATGAGAATTTCTACCTCCACAGGGAGTCCAACGTGCTGAAGTACCTCAATGACTTGAAGAACATCCAGGTAACGGCTGTTGGCTGGAACAAGGAAGCTGTCACAGACTCAAACACGGGTCCTTTCCTCTTGGGTGATAAAGCAGGTGCTATTCATGAAGGGTTCCTAGAATACCAACCAGCCTCTTTGAAATATACAAAGAAGTTCAATAAAGGAATCTACGAATCGCAGTTTGGGATCGATGGTATCGATGTCAATTTTGACCAGGAGTCAAGTGAATTGACGGTGCTGCTTGTTTCTGGTGACGATATTGCCTACTGGACTGAGACGATAAAGAAGAAGAACGCCAAATATAACGACTTGATCTTTGGCCAGACGTTCAAGCAAAAGCCGGTAGAATTTGAGAAATACCAAGATCTAGGAAACATTAAAGGCCAGAAATTCACCTCAAATAACCTTGACGTTGGTTGGATAACGTTGCCTGGGATCGTCTATGGTAAGATTAAGAGATCCAAACTTCAGTCGAAGAAGAACATACAAGACTTCAAGTTCTTGGTGAATTTGGAGCTACCGGAATCCAGTCACAAGTTCAAATCCATTGCATTGACCAAATATCACTTGCTACTTCTCAGAGGACAAGAACTAATAGCTATCAACAAGTTGAATGATGAATTGGTCTTCCAGCAAGAATTGCCCTTATCGGAAAATGAACGATTCATTGGTATATCAGCTGACTACTTGAAAGAAACATTCTGGGTGTATTCAAACTTGAACATCTATGAAATCACAGTTAGTGATGAAAGCAAAGACATTTGGAAAGCCATGATTGAAAACAACAACTATGAAGAAGCATTAACCACCACTCAGGACCCTAACGTCAAAGACATCATATATAGCAAGAAAGGTGATTATTTCAAAAGCCAAGGCAAGCTCATAGAGGCTGCTAAAAGCTATGCCCACTCTGCTAAACCATTCGAAACTGTTGCCTTAGACTTCTTAGAAAACCAGCAGAATGATGCATTACTAGAGTATTTCTTATCCAAGTTTGATCTAATCAGGAAAGACCCACATCATCTAAATTTTAAGATGCAATTAATAATGCTATCATCTTGGGTTGTTGAGCTGTTCATCGAAAAACTGAACGAAATTGATGACGTGTTAACGACTGAACAAGCTACCCAGCTGGAAGAAACTACACTTTTGAAGACTAATACTGAGAAAAAATTTCAAGACTTTCTACTTGAAAACAATGACACTCTGGACAAGAAAACCATATACGAGATCATCACCTCACACAATAGACGCTCAGAGCTACTTTATTACGCCAACTTGATCAATGACTTTGACTTTGTGCTAGCATATTGGATCAGACTAGAGAATTGGTCAGAATCATTGAAGATCTTGGAAAGAAACAATGACCCAAATATCGTTTACAAATATTCATCCGTTCTTTTGGTCAACGCTCCGGTAATCACGGTTGATTCATGGTTAAGAATCCAAGGCTTAGATGCTTCAAAGCTATTGCCTGCTATTTTGACTTACAACAAGACTGCAAAGAAGGTCAAGGCTTCCAAACACCAAGGTATCAGATTCCTAAACACATACATCAAAGAAACCAAGTCTCATGATTCAACAGTCCATGATACTTTGCTTTATCTGCTGATATCCAACGAATCAAGTACTGACGAGGATTATGTGCTGAGAATCCTAGAAGAGCAAGGTGCCCAACCTTATTACAACTCAGACTTCATCTTGAGATTAAGTTTAAGATTCAACAAAGTTAAATCTGCTGCCTATGTTTACTCAAACTTGAATTTCTCTGAAGATGCTGTAAATCTTGCTCTTGATCATGATATGGTTGATTTGGCTATGATTATTGCTGACAAACCTGATGATGACAAGGTCAGAAAGTTTTTATGGTTGAGAATTGCAGAAAAGCGTATCTCATTGATTAGACCTTCTGAAAATGACAAAATTAAGACAGAAGTTAAAATGTTGTTAGAGAAGTGTGAACTGATCACGATCAAGGATCTCTTGCCTAAATTGCCAAACTTCACCACCATTGATAACTTGAAAGATGAAATCTGTAGCGATTTGGAAAGATTCGGTACCATCATTAACAACCTGACCCTTGAAATGAACCAGTCCATCATGATCAACGACAACATTGCCAAAGACATCTCCACTTATAAAGAGAAATCACAACTGATCAAATCTGGTGAATCTTGCTCCTATTGTGAATCTCTATTGACTTCGAGAAAGTTTTTCATCTTCCCATGCAACCATGCCTTCCATTCAGACTGCTTGATTAAAGAAATCTTACAATCTAATGACTATGGCACCAAGAAAAGGTTGGAATTCTTGCAGAAGAAATACCTATCCTCAAAGCCAGAAAAAGGCTCCAGGTTTATTAATGACCCAGAAGTTGATGCCTTGTTATCGAAGAAATGTCCACTCTGCTCTGACCTGAAGATAGACACAATTGACCAGCCTTTCAATGAAAACAAGGCTTCGAAGGATGACTGGGCCATCTAAATGATAGAAAAGTCAGATCATCTGCAGCTTTGTTTCCAGGAGATCTGAATGATCAAGTTTATTACTTTACTCTGTAATAGGAAATGTTCGCGAGTTGTTGATATTTGTAGGTGAAAAATGTCAAACTGACATAAACCAACGATATTGGTTCCCAGACGATACCAAAGAGCACATTAAAAGAGGAAGGATGTCGCAAGAACCACCAAGGAACGATGACAGCGCGATGGATGTCGATGTCGATGATGAAGATGTTTTCAATGATAACGTTGACGGCACCGAGGGTCTAGAAAACGCCAATGCTCAAGACAAAGATGAGACCAATAAGAGTGCAGGTACCCTGCCAAAAGTCGTTGTCCCTGAACTTCCTGAGTTCACGAGAAAGGATAAGACGCTCCATGAACTACTGGAGATGATGGAAGACTATTACCCTATTGTATGTGTGGATTGAACTTTAATCGTAATGAATGCAAGGACTAACGCGACTCGAAGATACCTGATGCAGTTACAGATTACTACCTGCAGAAAAACGGTCTGGATTGTGACGATATCAGAATGTGAGTACACAAGGTGGTCACCCATTCAATTTGCAGAATACTAACCGCCCTTAAAGCAAAAGAATCCTTGCGCTAGCCACCCAAAAATTCATTTCCGATGTTGCTACTGATGCTTATGAATACTCGCGTATCAGATCCTCCTCCACCGTGTACAACTCCACCAACCCACAAGCTAGAGCCAAGGCCTTGATTGCTGGTGCAGCTGGTCAACAAACATCTACTTCCAATTCAGGTAATAGTTCAAAGAAAGTTGTGCTGACCATGGATGATCTAAGTAGTGCTCTCTCTGAATATGGTTTGAACGTCAGCAGGCCAGATTTTTATCGTTAGCCTACTTGACAATGTCTTCTTTCTACTTCTGTTTTATGATTTTAGTTCTACATGGGTTTTTTGGTTTGGTGTGTATAACTTAATTAAAGTACTGTATTCATTCAAATAAAAACAATGTGAAGCAAACACAAATAAGATCGATTCGTTAAAAAAAAAGGATAACAGGGACATGATGAAGACTTCAACCACGGAAGTAGTGGGTATTGTACTTGCTCTGTTCATGGACATTCATAGATTTCTTGAATTCATTCATCTCGTATCTAATCTGTTGGATGGTTTGTGGATTGGTGTAATACTGTGACACGGGTGTTGAATGACGGTTGTAAATGTGTGGTGGGTATGTAGTGTTCACAAAAATCTCATTGGTAAAGCCAACACTCTTTGTATTGCAGTGTGGTGTTTTGCTTTTTGTCAGGATAGATGGGGTATGTTTGATTATAACAGGAGGTTCCTTAGGTTCAGTGGCTGAAACAATCTCAAAGTGACCTTGGTTCTCATTGTCTGAAAATTCAGTGATAGTAGAAGGTGAGTCGGTTACATTGGCGGAGAATTTTGAAGATGAGCTCATTGAGCGAGTGGAGTTCTTTTTCTTGATCGACTTGGATCTCATAACTCTTCTTTGGGATTTACCAAGGTCTGGGGAAGCCAAATCTGGGAAGGAGGTTTCACCGTATTCGATAAGCTTCTCAATGAATTCCATGTCATCAAAAGTAATGATTTGATTCTCTTCATCGTCTGAGTTGACTGCATTCTTGTTTTCCAAGTTGTAATCCTTTGGTCTGGAATCAACTGGAATTTCATGTTCAGGTGGTTTCAGAGAGCCAACAGCCTTAGATTCAACAGGCTTGTCCATCGAGAGGCCTTCAAATATCTTACCCAAAACATCAGAGTTGAAATCATCTGAGGACTTAACATTAATACCTTGGTCTTCGTCACCTTCAGCAAATGAGAATTGGTCGAATCCATCATCAACGTCATGTGACTGCTTTCCTTCGGTCTCTGCAGCGTTAAAAGTCGATGTTCCATTGTCCACAGCTGTCGCCACAGGTAATACGGGTTTCTTTTCCCGCTGCTGTTGAAAGGTGTTGGCCAATGTATCCTTTGAAGAAAGATTTTGTGAATTTTGTTGAAATTGATTCAGCTTCTGACCTGATGGCTCTTCAGTCTTTGGTCTCTTCTTTCTGGAGAACACTTTTAACAGCATTTTCTTCAAGACGGAAGGTTTTCTTTTTGGAGGTTGAGACAAGCTAACATCTGAGCGAGGTCTTGAGACATAAGTGGTTGCAGGTTGGCTCACAACAGGTGCCTTGAATGGAGCTTTGGATGCTGGAGAAGTGGCAGTGGTGGTCTTGGTAGAGCTGGTTCTTACCCTTTGATCATCTTCCGGCTGCAATGATGCAGTCTCAACAATGGTGGTTTCTTCTATCTTGCCGAGGTTTGGAGCGGTTGTGATATTTAGCGAAGACTTCGAACAATGGCTTGGTTCTCTACCAAATGTCAAATCGTCAACAGAAGAAGGTGGTGTGCTCTCGCTTACACTCTCTGATCTGGAGTTTCTAGATGGGGATGGGGATGTTGAGTTGCTGACGATGGTATTGGAACTCGTATCTTGGTCTGATGATGGGTTGTCGGCTGACGTTGAAGGCGTACTAATTTCACTTTCTTTCTCTATCAGTGGCAGTTTCTGAGAGTCCTTCGATTGTTTTGGATGTTGTTGTCTTGGTACTTCTCTTTGGAAGTGTTGCTGTGACAATAGCTGAGGAGGTCTTTGACCCTTTTGTAATGAATGCAAGTTTGTATAGGAGTTTCTCTGTTTACTTCTTGGTATGTAAACTTCACCGTTTGGGAACGTGAATGTATTTGTCATGTGAGGCCTCTGTGGATGGCGACGTGGAGGATTGCCAGGTGATTGTACTTGAGGTTGGGGCTTTCTTTGGTGTTGTTGTTGTTCTGGTGGTGGTGGTGTTTGTTGCTGTAGACGCTGTTGTTTGATGTGTTGAGATTGTAGCGACATATGTCTATCCTGAGGTTGACTGTTTCTATAGTTCAGGGGTAGTTGGTTTTTCAATGAATGCCTGCGACCATTGGGTATAGCACTGCTGCTTGGGGCATTAAATGGTAGCAAATCTGAAGTCGACCGGCTTTGGAACGCCCCCATTCTAGGCATCGAGCCTGATCTTGGTAGCGAGGGCGAGGTGAATCTCTCAGATCTCAATGAGCTTGACGAAACGCTACTCTGGATCGTTGGTGGTTTGCTCCTTAAAGGCTTGACAAACTTGTTCTCCAGTTGGAGGAGATCGTTGGTGGACATCCCTCTGGCAGCCTTATAAGCATGAGTACTGTTCGGCATGGTGGTTTGACTGGAGTCAAATGAGCTGAAGCTGGAGATTGAGTTGTTTCGCTTAGTGCCGGCATGGAGCATTTGAGTCCTCGTTCCAGCTGTTGGGAGCTGATTGTTGTTCATGATTATTATGCAATGTGTTCCGATCTCGATTCTTGCAAGGTAAGGCGGACACAGTAACGATTAAGAAGAGGAAAGCAAGATGAAACGGGCAAAGGACTGGGCTCTAATACTGGTTTGTCTAATGAAAGAGACCAGTGTGACGACGATCTTGGTGCAACAAAAGGGGTTTCCCGTGTATCTATCCTTTTAAGCTGATTGGTACCAGGAGTAGAATTGCGACAGGTGGAAAACGGTGTTTTTCGTTTCAAAAGCAATGGCCAGATTGGTCCAAAACAGAGGAGCAGGGGTGGTGATGGGCTAGCAAAGTGCGCGATGAGATGGATCTGTCGAACCAGAAACTCAACTAACAAGTTCTTACTAAGTTAGATTTCTGGTCTTATTTTTGGAACAAACTTTCCAATTTTTGAATGGACAAAAAGCAGAAGAACAAAACGATTGAGAGAGCTAATCGCAGAAGGAGCAGCGGGCAGGTGTGTATGAGAGACAAACGGCAGTCCGAGTAGCTAAAAAGAGTTGTTTCCAGAAATGAAACGTTTGTTTGGAGGACGGAAACAGTACAGAAATAGAGTTCCTATCACTCCTTCTGGATCCTTTTTCATGTCTTTTGTAACAAAAAAGAAATCGTTGGATGAAAAGATTTAATTCACGCATATTTGTGCATGTACTCCCTGCATGTTGTTGCATATCTTAACCTGGTTACCTGGTTGATACGTTTATTTTTAGGTTGAGGGAGAGATTACTTGCGCCAGAACGGCCCAAAACGGGCACTTGCGCATATGTTGCGCACGCTTTTGACCTTTGACACTGGTTTTGGCGAAAGGTGCTGCCCCTTCGGGCCAGATCTACGACTTGGCACAAGGCAGTAGAAGTTTGATTGCATCTGTTTTGGTACCAAACCCAGCCGCTAAACAACTGAAAGTTCGGTGGCGTAATTGAGGAGTAACTGTATGAACTCTCGAGACCAATGTACTGAAGCTGTGTTCTTTTTCTAGTATCAGCGTCTCTTCTGGAGCGCCTAAGTGCCCAAGGATTGGCATATATAAATAGATCTGGTACACGCCTTTCTCTTCGTAGTGATGGCTTTTGGTCCGGGTCTTCAAGAGAGTGCACACAACTAAGTTCTTGGATCTTCTCCATGACAACTTCCAGCAAATGCTGGAGAACTTGCTAACCTGGTCTAGAAGACTGGCTTAAATTAGCGACCTACTCCATAAGGGCATTTTTTCTGTATGATCACGCTAAGTTACAAATCATGGTTTATTTATAAATTGTTGTTCTATTATATTGGTCCTATGTACAGTTCGTAAACAATCATTAAATTAGCTATAGTGCAGTTTATGCACTATAAGATGTTTGGTTCATAAATGCAATGTCCAAAATCTAAAGTCATCTCTTTGGAATGATCTTGGATCTTTCACAGATCAAACTGATCTCATCAGCGGACTTATTATCACCTATTTCTAACAAACGCAGGTACAGTGGTTTCAAAGTGTAAAAATTCCATTTGAATTGCTTCGTGGAGGTCTTCACGACATTAGCAGCGTCATAGACTAACTTCAGTTCGATTAAAGAATAGACCATCTCTTTGGCGAATCTGAAATCAAGCTCTTTTTTAACTTTCAGAGGTAGTTTCTCATATTTGCTTGTCCTTCTAAATCTCCCACGTTCCGACCATGCCGATTCACACATTTCTGTACTTTGGAACCTTTTACCAGCCGACAACAGTGTTGTATAGAGCTCTGAGTTCCTCTCCAGTTTCACGTTGACTTTTCTAACGAACTCAATTGCAGGTGGTGAAGTTTTGGCTTCTTCAGCTTCTAACTTGACCTCTTCTGGATTCTCAATGCTAATTCTATCCTTTTCGACTTCTTCATTTGGGTAGGTAAACTGTTCAAATCGTCCCATAAATTCATCTTTATCACCATGTTCAACAGCGATCCTCAAGAACGTAATCAAGGAGGCATTGGTTAAAATATCTGGTTTATTGATTAAATTAAAAGCCCATAAGGCATTGGATTCGGCGATAATCTGACCTGAGGTACTCAATTTTCTCAATGGTAGGAATGGTGGAGTATTTTCCTTTGCCTTGGCCAGCAGAGGATCATTAGCGACATTCTTATGCAAATTCACAAAATCAACCCGAGCTAAAGTGTTTCGTCTCAGTTGTAGACCTTGCTTGTAGTGGAATAGCTGTGGTATAGTATCAGACTTGAAATCGCGATATGCCATCAGTAGATATGTCAGTGATTCGTTGCTCAATGGTAAGTTTGATTGAGATCTCATTTCCCAAATCTTCAAATATAATGCTCTTGAAAGTTCCAAATCACCATCTTTGGCAGCCAATCTCAACATGGTTTCAAATGTAGCTAAATTTGGCTCTAGATCTTTTTCGTCAATCTCAATAATGTATTCCCAACCTTTCAATAGATGTTTCTTGTTCTTGGAACAGGTACGGGCCAGTGAGTTCAAAGTGAAGACCGTAGGTTGTATGTTTTCAGTTTGTAACTCATTATACAAATCCATAGCTTTATACAGGTCTCCATTTTTAGCTACAAGCTCAAGTATTGTATTGTAGGCTTCAATATCTGGTTTGGATTGGACAGATCTGAACTTCATCATTTGGAAAACATCTTCAGCTTGGGACATATCATTCAATTCAACACAAAGCTTCAACACGTTAGTGTAAACCTTCACACTTGGTTCAATACCATTTGCATACATCTGATTCAGTACCGTGTTGATCTTTTGAATAGCTTTGGTTTTGGAATGAGCTTTGATCAAATGACCATATATGAACTTCGATGGTTTGATTTTGGTAGTTGTGATCATTGTATCATATAACTCTTGCGTCTTGGAGGCTTCACCAGCTTCTGCAGAGTGCTTCATTAAAACCTCGTAAATCAATTCGTTATATCTAATATTGGCCTCTTGTAACATTTTGACAATAAAATTGACGCTTTTAGCATTTAATGATCCAACGGGTATCTGAGCTAAGAATTTTGAGATATCATTTCTTTGAAGACTTTTAAACCCATTCCTCTTGTCATGTAAATCAACGATGACAGCATTCCAGTTTTGATACTCCAATGATACCAGATGTGTAACGGAATCGCCTAGTACATCAAGGACAGCTGGTGGAATTGAGACATTCTTTGCAGGTGTGTTGAACAGCTGAATACCTGACGCAGTATCTTCTGGGAGCAGGAGGTTTGTGTCTGTGTTTTCTCCTAGTAAATCAGCATAGAGGATATCAACATCATCAGAATCGTCTTCGATGGGTTTGCTGATATCTTGGATCTCTTTCTCGATTTCCTTCTCTTTCTGCTTTCTGATCTCCAATTTCAAGTTTTTTGCCAGTTCTTGCATCTTCTGGATATTCTGGTCCAGTATTCTTGACTCTAGTTTGCTTTTCCATTGATCAACTTGATCTGATGAACGAGGATTTCTTCTTCTATGATTCTTCTTCGTTCTGGTGGGCATTATGACAGACCGTATTTGTCCTCTTTGGAAACGTATGAGGCTTCGCACCAGTAGATCCGACGTATCTCGTCTTGTCAGCACGCCCAAATCCATCACCTCTAGTTTCTTCTCTCTTTGGATGATCTGTAGCGATGTCTTTTATTGAGCCCGATGAGCTTAGGGCATGTCGCTTTTGTTTGACTCTCTCTCTCAATGGGAAATTTTTCATTTTGATAGGACCACGTATCCCATGTTGTTCACGTGACATGAACGGTTTCATATGTGTTTGGCTCTTATCTCATCATTACCTCGTGAGACTTGTTTGTAATCTCCTCTCTGTAACTCTGAGTCAAATCTGCTTCGCAAACTTCTTCCATAGCGCGGCAGATGTGTCAGCTCTCTTTGTTTCACCCCCTTCTCATGGTTTCTCACGTTAAATTACTTGCATATTGTTTCATCTTGATGCAAAAGTGTGTCCCCAACGAGGCCCATCTTGCATAAACGACTTCATGAGTTCATTTTGGGGCACCTCCGGAAATCGATAAAAGCCTGTAAACCTCATTCGATCTTAAATGATACACGCTATGTTAATTGGCTCAATTCATCCTGCTTGCCTTCGAACTCCTTGCCTTTTGTTTCATCGTCACTTCGGTCTCCACATTTTATAAATATCCTAAGGGATCCCTTCAGATCACTCCGGCTCATCTTTCTTTATCCATTATCAGGCATCATGGGTCAAAAGAAGATCACTTTCAACATATCCACCTCCTTTGAGGTTCAACAACTACTGGGTGAAGGTGCTTACGGTGTTGTTTGCTTAGCTGTTCATAAATCCACGGGGACTAAGGTTGCTATCAAGAAGATCCAACCTTTTGAAAGGTCATTATTTTGTGTTAGAACTTTGAGAGAGATCAAACTCTTGAGACACTTCAAACATGAGAACATCATTTCCATCTTTGACATCCAAAAACCAGCCAGCTTCGAAGAGTTTAATGAAGTCTACATCATTCAAGAACTAATGCAAACCGATCTGCATAGAGCCATCAATTCTCAAAAGCTAACTGATGACCACGTCCAATACTTTACATATCAGATCCTAAGAGGCCTGAAGGCTCTTCATAGTGCAAGTGTCATTCATAGAGACTTGAAGCCATCAAACCTACTGCTAAACGCCAACTGTGACTTAAAGATTTGTGATTTTGGTCTTGCTAGAATTGACGATAAGAAACTGGGGAATGACACCAGCTCACCAGAATCTAAAATCAGTTTGATGACAGAATATGTCGCCACTAGATGGTATCGTGCACCAGAGATCATGTTAACCGCCTCCAAGTATACTACTGTCATTGATGTTTGGTCTGTTGGTTGTATTTTAGCTGAGTTACTAGTGGGTCAACCTTTATTCCCAGGTAAGGATTACAGACACCAATTGACTCTAATATTCCAGGTGCTAGGTTCCCCTGTTGGTAAAGACTATCAAAGTATCAAATCGAGAAGAGCTAAAGAATACATCAGATCTTTACCATTCTACAAGAGAGTTCCTTTTGAGGATATGTTTCCGTACGCCAATCCACTAGCAATCGATCTACTTCAGAGAATGCTAACATTCGACCCAAAGAACAGAATCACAGTATGTGAAGCCTTAGAGCATCCATATTTGTCAAGTTATCATGATCCGAATGATGAACCAGATGCTGAACCGATCCCTGATGAGTTCTTTGAGTTCGACAAGGCCAAGGATCAACTAACCATTCCTGAACTGAAGGCCTTATTATTTGAAGAAATCTGGAGAAAGAAATGAACTAATCTTGCATATATAATACCTAATGATATAATGTTCAAATGACAGACTGCGATTTTCAATTTGTTGTAGTTTTTCTTTCGGTATTGAATTTGAAACCACTTGAGTAAAAGCGTCAAAGGTAAACCAAAAAACTCGCTGAAGTCTTATATGACATTATGAAAGTTGCCTTTTATCAGCCTTAAACAGGTGGAAAGGATAGCCTCAAGGCTTGTGGAGAAAAAAAAGAAATAGTAGTTACTGGACCATAGAAGGATCGAA
>JAKTWU010000031.1:0-38942 GCA_030582435.1 Taiozyma onychis
AAGAACGAACCCGCTGCCTCAATTGCAACAATGGCATATGTGACCAAGAACTTGGACTTCGCAGTAACTTTCAGTACTATTTCGGAACACCCTTACCACTTATCTAGAAGATTGGCCTCTTTGGATCATTTGACAAATGGTAGAATCGACTGGAATGTTGTTAGTTCTTTCTTACCATCCACTGCCCGTCAATTGTTGAATGGCGATCCATTACCTGAACATGATAAGCGTTATGAAAAAACAGAAGAGCACTTGCAAGTTGTATAGGAGTTACTGCTGTCAATTTGGAGAGATAATGCTGTTATATTAGACAAAGAGGCCAGAATCTTTGCTAATCCAGATCGTATCAGAGAGATCGAGGGTGAACACTATAAAGTCGCCGGTCCCGCCCTCACTGAGCCTTCAAGACAAAGATTGCCAGTGATTGGCCAGGCCGGTACATCCACTAGAGGTCGTGAGTTTGCTGCTAAGCACGCTGAAGCTGTCTACATTTCAGGCCTGATTTCCGAAGTTTTAGGCATCAAAGGTTTCAGAGACTTAGCTGTAACTTACGGTCGTAAAAGTGATGACATCAAGTTCAGTTGTTCAGCCACTGTGATCACTGCTGAGACTGAAGACACCACACAGGCCAAATTTGAGGAAATGAAGAAGTACCCTGACTTGGAAGGTGCCCAAGTTTTGTACACTAAGAAGTCTATCAGTGAAAAGATCTCCATTGGTTGTTCCACAACTTGTGTCTTTGTTGGTACCCCTTCCCAAGTTGCCGATGATATTGAACATTGGGTTGACATTAGCGATATTGATGGGTTCAACTTCACGCACGCTGTTTGGCCAGAGACGTTCGAAGATCTGGTTAACCTTTTAATCCCTGAGCTTCAGAATAGGGGGTTGGCACAGAAGGAGTACGCTGTTGAGGGTGGAGCACTACGCGAGAACATCTATTATCAAGCTGGCCTGACCTCACTTCAAAAACATCATCCTGGGAAGATTTACCATTGGGAAGAGGGTGTTTCTGTGCAAGACTTTGAGAAGAGGTTTACAGATATTCGAACTTGAAAGTTTAAAAGCGATGGATTCATTAGAATAAGATGCATTGAGGTTTATAGTAGGGACGTCAATGTAGTCGATACTAACGTAGAGAACTAGGCTGCTCTCATCAGATGTTAATGAATTGACGGGCATTGGATTGTCGGAGAGATCTTTTCGAAGATATTTAACATCGAGTGCTTTGGTGCTTTGGAAAGCTTTATCTCTGCCTGAATCAGAGTTTAAGAGAACAATTGGAAAGGAGAGAAGAGCTGTGGAGCTGATAGTTTATCTTAGGGGATATAGGTATGGCTCAAAGGTGAGCCTCACTTGAAGTAGGCCAAACTAATTAAGGATAGTCCCGAGCTGTAAAGTGGATTGAGTTTGCTTCACTATTTAAATCCCAACACCTTCCTCGCCCTCATAAAATCGGTCCATCCTCTTGATGGCCTTCTTATCGTATATATTTGTCGACACTAACAGGTCTTGAGGTATATGTTAAATAAAGGCGCTCTGCGTAAATTTGAGACTGTGATACGATATGCGATAAGATCTTGTTCAGTTTAAGGTATCGCATACACTGGAGAGAATCGTTTTACAAAACAGTTGAGACTAAGATCCTTACCATTAATCCTTATACTCCTCGATTAGCCACTCTAGACACTCATCGATTTGTCTAATCTCTTCAAACACCACGTCCAGGACTTTCTTCCTTTCCTTTTTACCATAGAAGGCCTTCACATTGACAATGAAGTTAGCATAATCAAATGAATCAAGCACTAGTGATAGCTTTAATTTGTCGCTGATCTTTATCATGAACGTGCTCTTTGGTGGTGTGGATATTCTCTTAAATGGATCTTTTTCATCTTTGTCCAGATTTGACAATTTCTTCATCTTGAATGTAACGTCTTTGACGTCCTGTAATACAAACTTCAAGCTTGTATAGAGTCTTTGCACTTGGTACTCATGTCTGATTTGGCCCAATAGCGGTCTCAGGATCAACGAGTACGGTTTCACCGTTAGTAGTGAGGTTGAATTGGAATATTTCACCAGATTCGGTTGTTGTTTGGATTCGAGGTTCTTCTTGAATTTCACTGTTAGCATTAGTCTTAGGTATGTAGCGATGACATTCGCTCTCTTATCTTCGGGTTTAGAAATGTGTTCCACAAGGGTGATATCATCGTATTCAACATGCTCGAATTCAAATATTTCTTCTTCATTCGGTGACTTGATTGAGAATTTAGATTCATTTTCCACAGTCACATTGTAGGCCATCAGGGCAGCGGCTTCCTCCATTAGTTGATTAAACAGCTCTTCTTCAAAGATAAAATATCTGGCTTTTTCAACCTGTGCCTTGATGGATTCATCAGATCTTTCAAACAAGTTCTTATCCATTTTGGATTCACCAACGATACTGAACTCATCATCTTCTTCTTGCTTTTTTAAAATTCTTACCCTTAGAATCTTCTTTACAACAGAGACATTCCCCTTTGAGTCACTGTTGATAGGCGTGAACTCGACCTGGTTTGATTGTTGATGATCATCGTTATCTAAGAGTTTCAAGATGGCATCCCCCCGTACTTTATAAGTGGAACCTGAATCCTCATAACCATATTTAACAGCAAACACTCTTTTCCCTGAAGGTTTCATCCTCGTCTTGTAAAGGATCTCCTTGTTATTGAAGTTTTTCTTGATGTCATCCCAGAACACTTTCTCCTTCACCACTTCTTCGCTCAGTCTCACACAGGCGTCTCTCAAATTCCTTGACGAATTCTCCAGACTTTTCAGCTTCCAGCCTTGACCCAGGTTTTTATCCTCTTTAAATTTAAGCTCTTTGATCCTCTGTACCTCTTGTTCACTGACTGGGTTCACCACACTATCAGCATTTAACGAACCTGGTGGTACAAACTTCTTCAAATGCTGTGACATTGAGATTGTGCCCGCTGCAGGTCTAACACAACTGATCAACAACGAAACAAAATCCAATGATAGCGAACTCTCATTCAACGCAGCACTAACGTGTTTCAAAACCTCATTCTTGTTCTTAATGAACTGTTCATTGACACTCGAATTTGAAGTCGAAAGCGTCCCAGATCCTGCAACGTCCTCCATCTCCTCCAATTCACCAGAAGCCTCCTCTTTGCTCTCCTTCTCCATCATGTCATCTCCCTGAAGAGACTCACTGAGCCTGCTGATCTCTTCTCCGAGTTCATCTTCGTCCAAGTGTAAGAATGAACCTTTCTCATAAATGATCCTGGAAATTAATTGTTGCAAAGTTAATTTATCCTCATCAATGAAAAAGGGATCCACATGCTCGTTGAGTAGTAAGGAATCCAGTGCCAGATCCACTTTCGCCAGATGATCTTCAGAACTCATAGTTTATGACGGATTTGAGGTTTAGTTGTTTTAGTGTTGATGGAAAGTTAAAATTTCGAGACTTGGTAATTTGTAAAACGAGTTCGCGATATTTATCTAAGCTGGTTGTTTCCCTGACAACAAGTCTAAAGTATATATGGTCATTAATCATAAGGTTAATCATGTACACAATGCAAAGTTTCTAAAAGTTCTATGAGAGGCCAGAGAATTCAAAGATCACACAGATGAAAGTGGCAAAACTCCACAAGCCAATCATGGCCCAGCCAATCTGTTTGTTCATCCTCCAGTTGTTTAACGGAACACTGAGTAGTAAGAAGACCAAATTAATCATTAAAGTGATCCCACTAACCACCAGAGTCTTTGAAATATTAAATTCAATACCTTCTTGTCCAGAAGTGCTCAGGACATACAGGGAACTACCACCGATACCTAGCAAGATGTTCAACAGTGGACCTCCAAAACAAGCTGACAAGGCCATCATTGGGAACCCCATTTTAGCAATTGTGAAGTTGGATATAAAGTCACCCAAAGAGTTACCAATGGCGAAAACAGTGACCCCCAAGATTGCATCCGACAGGTTAAAGATCAAGGCAAAGAACTTGATGATAGCGATCAATTCTGTGGCAATTGTTGAGATCCAGTTAATTGAAATGACAAACCCAAAGAAGGCAAGGACAATCGTTAAATATTTAACAGCTTTTTGAGATCCATTTTTATACATAGAACTGATTGTTCTGATGGAGAAGAATAAACCAACAGCGAAGATCGAAGGAATGATCAAGAAGTTCCAACCAAACTCACCTTCATAAAAGATTAGGAAGTAAGAAATGAATGGTGAGCAGATTGATTGTAATAACAATAAGACATAATTATCTCTTGAGGTGCCATCCCAAATCTCCGAACCCAAGGTTTTCTTGTTCTCAGTTGGAACAACGGGCACTGTCAGTCTTAAAGTGGTGACCAAAGGTAAGCAGATGATAGTGAATATCTTGTCCAGTAGAGATTTCCCTTTGAATTTGGACATACTTGGAAACAGCAACTTGATCAAAAAAATTGACTTTTTATCAATCCCTCTCTTTTTCAAGAACTCTTTCATTTTTTGCTTCACAAGTTGGTGTGCTTCTTCTTCATCGGTCAAGCCTAGATTACCAGCTCTATCGTATAGGCCGGTGATTGAAGAAACCTCCATCTGATCACGATCGTAGATTGTTGGCTCATCATGGTAGCGGTCCTCGTAATGTAATTCAGCTGGTGCTGTACTTACTCCTATCTCAGGAGCTTCAGCAACTTCATGTTCATCATCATTAAAGGCAGGAGCAGAGCTCATTTTGATTCTTGGTGACGCAGTTGTGAATTCTAATGGCTGCGCTTTCATGGTGTGTAACGAAATAGTGTCATTAGGATTATCATACATCTCATTCATTCTATTGTTGAAATCTAACGCCTGTAATAAGCTTGGTCTAATCAAGTTGATCTGTTCATTACTCTCTTTGGTCCAATTATCGAAATTTTTGGAGTACTCAGAGTTCAATTCTTGATCCAGGAGTTCAATACCAGCTCCCTCAGCTTGGATCTCTGACAATAGATCTTCGTCATTGACTTCGTTGTTAGATTCAACTTCATAACGTGCAAGATTACTATTAACACCACCGAATTGGTTTCTAGCCTTCTTATCCAGCAGCACCATTCGTCTCTTTTGCTTCATCTTGTAATCCCACACGACGACAAAGACGACATAAATGATATAGAAAGAAATCATGACAAGCCCGTCAGTGATGGAGATCTTACCGTCTCGCAAAATGACCACCGATATGCATAGCCCAATCATCAAAAACAACACATCACGAACAAAGGCCCTCTTTGCCACTTCAAAAGGGTGAACAATGGCCATACTTCCCACAACACAACAAGTAATGAACAGAGCAGCACCAATCAACTCACCAATAGCCAGTCCTGTGGAATCGATCTTCATGGCCTCCAGGGTACTGAACACGTCAGGGGACCCGTTACCCAGAGCCAATAAGGTGACACCTGCAAGACTCTCGCTCATCTTGAAGAAGTTGGCCAACGTGTCCAAGTTGGGACACAGGAATTCAGAGGCAGTCAACCCCAATGTCGTGAATAGCATCACTAAAACACCAGTATATGTGATCAGAGTGAGCGGTCTTGTTGACACGTGGCAGTGATAGTATGCTACGTAATCGATGAAGCCAATCTTGTACTCCTGGCAGTGGTCTCTGGCGAACTGGCATTGTTCTTGTTTGGGAACATGACCTATGTCATGGCATTCAATTAAGGTGAAGTTGGAAGCTGTGGGTGTGGAGTCCAGGGAGAACTTGTACGTGGAGTTGTAAGCAGCCACCAAAGACGGTACCAGGGCCGTGAGCAGTGCAAAGTGACACAATTTCATGGATTTGAGTGCTGTTCTCCGCGTGTTGTTGGTGAGAAGAGCCGAATACCTGTCTCGGTTGTGTTTTTTTTCTCTTTGTGGCAGAAAGTACCGATATCTACGAGATGAGCTCTATAAGCAGAAATCCATTAAGTTGAATCGTATTCTATGAAGCGGAACGGGGTTCAGTTGATGAACAGGCGAATGGCGGGTCCGGCGAGTCAATCGCAGAGATTAATAACCTATTTGGTGTACTCAACCTTTGGAGAGTATGGGAAGGAAGGGCCGACTTCTTGGATGGAGACTGAAGCCAACCATTGGCCCTTGTCAACAGCAGATTCAAGGGAGTCACCTTGGACCAAACCAGCTAGGAACCCACCGGCGAAGGCATCACCAGCACCGTTGGTGTCCTTGATCTTGGAGGCGTCCAATGGGTGAACTGGGAAGGCCTTAACGTCGAAGGAGTCGGTGGCAGAGTTGTGAGTGACAACGACAGTTGGCTCTAGACCATGGGTGATGACGACGGTTCTGGTTGGCTTGGAGTCGACCTTTGGCTCTTTAGCGATGGCCTTGGCGATCTCAGTCAAGTCGGTGGTTTCTAAAGAATGAGCTTTAGCGTAGGCTTCAGCTTCGGTCTCATTACCAATGACGTAGTTGGCATAGTGGATGGATTTGTCCAAGACGTCCTTGAAGAACTCGGCAATGAATGGGGCAGAGATGTTTAAGGAGAAGTCCTTGTTGTTGGCAGCCGCGTGTTCACCTAACAAGTAGATGGCTTCTGGGGACACAGTCAAGTGGAACCCACCAACATAGAAGAACTTAGCACCTTCGACGTATTTCCAGTTTTCCGGTTTTTGCAAGTGGTCTGGGGTGAAGTGGTTGGCAGCAGCCAAGTCAGTGACCAATGATCTGTTGTGGCCAGTGATCAAAGCAGCACATTTACCAGTTTCGTGTTCGGTTTGGAATTGGTACAATGACTTCAAACCGGCTTGTTCATTGGCCTTTAGTAGCAATTCAGAGTATTGATCCTTACCAACAGAGCCGAAGTAGACAACAGAGTCCTTTGGCAGTAGATATTGGGCACCTCTGGCGGCGTTTTGAGCGGCACCACCGGCAATGGTCTTTAAGCTGGAGTTTTCGACGGCTTCTTTGAAGATTGGTGAGTGAGCTGGTTCAGTTAGGATGGCATCGTTGGCCTTCAAGTTGTACTTTTCCAAGTAGGCAGCGTCGACATCGACTTGCAGGTCTAGCAGAGGGTTACCGAGGGCGACTAGTGGGTACGACATCTTTCAATTGGTGGCGATATGCTGGTTTTGGTGTTGGTTCCGTTGGTTTTGGAGAGAGTTCACATGTGAATTTTTTTCCATTTTGACGATGTGTACGAAATTACGGAAAAATTACAAGATTTAATTTGATTTTAAAACTAGTGATTTTAGTTAACAAAGCGGTTTGCTGATTCACAGGCAGAAACCGGTGCAAATTCGGCATGAAAGATCCGTTGTACGCCTATTCGCTGTATCCGGATGCCCCTGAGCCCTACTGGGTGCACCTGCACGAGGTTGTTGGCTCGTTTGCCTTTTACCAGCTGCTGTTCTGGGTGTCCCCGTTGATTTCTAGGCTCCTGTTCCAACAGCATTACAGTGGCCTCAGCACCAAGAACAGGGTCAACTTCGACATCCACGTCGTGGCGATGGTGCAGTCAGTGCTCTCCATCGTCGTTATACTGCCTCTTCTCTCTGGCTACGTCAAGTTTGAGAACCATGTCACGGACTACAGCGAGTACGCTGCCTTTGTCAGCTCCATCACCATTGGCTACTTCATCTGGGATTTGATCGTGTGCATCAGGTACTTCAAGTTGTTCGGTATAGGCTTCCTGGGCCACGCCTTTGCCTCGCTGTTCGTGTTCACCCAGACATTGAGACCCTTTTGCTTGGGCTGGGTGTCTAGTTTCCTCCTATTCGAGCTCTCCACACCATTTGTCAATATCAACTGGTTCATCAACAAACTCCCAGCTGACTACGTCTCTCCAACGTTCCAGACAATCAACGGTCTTTTGCTGATGTTCACCTTCTTCTCCGTAAGGATCGTTTGGGGGTTCATCGCGATCTACCTGGTCTCCACCGAGCTGTTCGCCAATGCTGACTCCTATCCTTACTGGTTACCGTTCAGCATCATTGGGTTAAACCTGGGCTTGGATGTCCTAAATCTCTACTGGTTCCAAAAAATGGTCCAGATTGCTGCAAAGAAGTTCTCTAAGAGTCCAAAGAGGCAAGAATGAATATTCAGATGGCAATTATGTATATAAATGTACGAAGAAATGAAGTAATTAAGTGCCTTTGTAACAATATGGTCACCTGATCATTACTGACATCCGGTCTCCGGAACTCGGTGTCGGTGTATAGAACGAGTTCGCGGAAGAATTCCACAGTGTCAAATTAACACTCGACAAAGCCTTGAAACACTCACAAAAGCTCCGTCAATTTTGCCACTTTCCACCAACAGTCAACTTATTTAAAATGTCGTTGATTGACCAATTTGTCGCTCTTGTGGACTCCCCTGCCATTCCTTGGAAAAACGTCATTTTGGGCTTCACCACGTTCCAGTTTGTGTTTGAGACCTACTTAACTCTACGTCAATACAAAGTTTTGCAAAAGGATGCCTTGCCAAAGACTCTAGAAGGCCATATTGACAACAAGACCTTCAAGGACTCCCAGAATTACTCCAAGTCTAAAGCCAAGTTTTCCATCTTCAATGGTCTGTACTCGTTTGTTCAAAATGTCGCTTTCATTAAATACGATGCCCTGCCAAAGATTTGGAACCTAGCTAAGGATCTATACACCAAGGCTTCTCCATACTTGCCTGCTTTTGCTCAATCTAGTGTCATTGTCCAATCTTTGAATTTCTTATTTATCTTCCAGATTCTGTCCACCGTTTTATCTCTGCCTGTTTCATACTATCAAAACTTCCATTTGGAGGAGAAGTACGGATTCAATAAATTGACAAAGAAATTATGGATCACTGACATGATCAAATCTCTAACCTTGTTCACCGTCTTAGGTTTCCCTATCATTGCTGCCTTCTTGAAGATCATTGACCATTTTGGCGATTCCTTCATCTTTTACGTCTGGGTCTTCTTAGTCATTGTTCAGGTCGTTGCTATTGCCATCTATCCAACTTTAATTCAACCATTGTTCAACAAATTGACCCCATTGGAAGAAGGCGAATTGAAGACTTCAATTGAAGCCCTTGCCTCAAAGAATAAGTTCCCATTGTCTAAGTTATACGTCATTGATGGTTCCAAGAGATCAAGCCATTCAAACGCTTATTTCTACGGTCTGCCTTGGTCCAAACAAATTGTCATCTACGATACATTGATCCAAACCTCAACCACCTTAGAAACTACTGCTGTCTTAGCACATGAAATTGGCCATTGGGCCCTAAGCCACACCACTAAGACCTTGATCATTTCTCAAGCTCACATCTTGGCCATCTTCTCATTGTTCAAAGGTTTCATCCACAACACTTCTTTATTCCAAGCTTTTGGCTTTTACGACGTCCAACCTGCCTTGATTGGATTCTTGTTGTTCAACGACGTTTTGCAACCTTTGGACAACATCATGACCTTCTTTATGAACATTTTATCCAGAAAACACGAATACGAAGCTGATGAATACGCCGTGAAGTTGGGTTATGACGAAAGTTTGAAGACCTCGTTGATCAACTTGAACATCAAGAACTTGAGCTCCCCAGATGCTGATTGGTTATATTCTTCATACCATTACTCTCATCCAATCCTAAGTGAAAGATTAGATGCTATCAATAAGAAGGCTCTATTGCATAAGAAGAAAGATTGAGCAGATGATTCACGAATACAGCTACTTTGTACATTGCAATACATGCTTATATTCTGAATAATAAATATCAAAGTTTCATATTATAAATTACACAAAGCGCCAATCGTAACTTTCATTTCCAGTTGTGAGGAACAAATTGGACTCAGATTGGCAAACAAATAAACTCAAATCAATAAACAACATCATTGTAAACCGCTCACCAAGCTTGAACTTCTTCACGCAAATCGATTCTAAACTTTGTCTCATTCAAGTTTTCACCAATGGCATATCTGACATCGTCGACAATGCTGTTATGAGCGGCAGTAACAAAGGCAATATCACCATTGGCTTCTTTGATATCATTTTGAACCAATGATTCAATTTGTGGTCTACCATAGACGATCTGGATGAAATCATTGTCTTTTTCAGATTCAGTATCTCTTGGATCACTGTCAGATTTCTTCTCTCCTTCAGAGTAGGAAAGTTCAGGACTTCTTGTCACAAATACAGTAATTTGTACGGATGAGCCTCTTAGCCTTTCGAATTGTGGACGGAACCATTCCAAGGATTTGATATCTTTAATGATCCAGTACAATTTCACATGTTGTTCCACAGAAGATTTGAATGAGTTTAAGGCATGGGTAAATGGACCTGAGATACCAGTACCACCACTAATTAATGACAAAGACTTGTATCTGTTCAATTGGGCTGGGACACCGTATGGACCTTCAACAGTGATGTTAATTTCAGCCGTTTTATCTGGGAATGAGGATAGGTAACGATGAATATCGGAAGTGATACCACCTTTGATCTTTGAGAAGAAGACGATTTCAGTTTCAGTAGTTTCAATGATGGTGAATGGATGTGATTGGAAGAATGTTAATGGTCTTAAGAAATGGACAAACCCATAGGCACCTGGGAATGGTTTCCAATAAGCTCTTTTTGGGATGACAAGTCTTAGGACTTCGTCGTTCATAACGGAGACTCTGGCTTTTTGGACACCAAAGGCAAACAGTCTGCACAATCTAACAGCTCTGTCGAAACACCAAATGGCAATAATAGAGTAGACGAATTCCAGATGTTCTTGTTGTTTCAAGTGATACCATGAACCAACAATGAAGAAGACAGCCATGATAATGTGAATCAATAAGAAAACTTCATAAGAGGCCTTTCTTAAGTAGTTGAAAGAGGTGACGAACATGATACCAGCTGCAGCAGTAGCAACAATACCCCATCTGTACCAGTATGTCAACATTCTTGAGTGTAACTTACCCAAGGAGACAGATTGAACATGGAAACTACCAGCGTGGATCAACAACATGGCAAAGTTCATTCTGGAGACCCATTTGTGATAAGCAAGGAAAGTTGACTGTTTCCAGCCAGTCAACCAGATCAAAAGATTGTTTCTACCAGCAAACAAAAAGGTCAATTGGAAACTGTAAACACACAGAGTACCACTTCTGTCACCTGGATATCTCGATATTTGGGCTTGGTGGTTTTTCCAGATGGTATCGTTCTGGACAAAGTGATATCTGACACCACTGAAGATAAAGAATAGGACAAAGTAACCAAACAAGACCAAGAACTCGATTCTTAATGGAATGTAACCACCAAGAACTTTAAGAGATTGGAATGGTGCTGAATGTTTCTTGTTGCGGAATAATGATGGAAGGACCAAATGTTTTCTAACACTATTGACGAAAGGTGAGGTGAACAACTTGTTGATGAATAGAGCTCTGTTTAAAAAATTGTAGACTATGGCAAAAAGGAAAATCAAGGCCCAGTAACCAAGTAGACCACCACCCATGTATAAAGAATCAGATAGTGTTCTATATCTAACCTTGTATGAATTGTAGTAATTGACAAATTTCTTCTTGTTGTAATAGACTGGATAATTAATGATATTGGAGCTGTTGTAGCCCTCGATAGTGGTAGTATTAACCAAGTAGTTAGTGACGTTAGCGTAGGACTTCTCTAACTTTTCGTTAGTGATTTTGGTTGCATTGACTTCCTTACAATACTTGACCAACCAATCTTGAGCCTCATTCAAGCTCTTTGTGTCATTTTTAAATTTATCATGGATACAATACAGCAAGGAACCCAAAGCTGGCTCACTAGAACAGGTACACTTGTACTTGGTGGCTGAATCAGACTTACAATAGGTGGCAGTAGCAAAGATAGAACCACGACAACCCATCAAAGTCAGTTCTGCATTACCGTAGTAATGATAAGGATTCTCGGCAGCTGCAAGGGATGACAGCAAGGAGGCCTTGGCGACGGTGGATAATCTCATTGCAATACTCTGGCGCGGTAGGATTCAGAGCTACGATGAAGTAGAGAAGATCTTTTAGTCAGGGAATCCATTGTGCTTTATACCCATGGAATCTGGATCAGCACCGTAATTTCGGGAAGCTGAGAGGACTCTAGTGCATGCATCTGCTTAGCCTCTTAGGGCTAAACTCGCCCATTATGCGTGCAGATGGGAATTATGGCAGCTCCTGTGGCAAAGGAAGGCAGCGAATCAATGGGGGTGCTTCGCAAAACTTACCAGATTCCTAACGGAGTGTGTCCGGACCAGAAATAAGCTTATTGAACTACCGGGCAGCGTTGGACAAGCATGAAAACAAAAGTCCGCTAGTTGGGGACTTGGACATGGTCGACAAATATATTTGGAGGCATACTCTAAAAAGGAAGTGATCAAAGAAAATGAATAGAGCCAGCTTCGATGTTTGAATGACATCACAGAGAATGATATTTCTAAGCAAAGACATCAAGAGCCCTTTCAGATGCTAGAAACCTGCTGTTTTAGAACGCAATTGGGGCTTTGCTTGCTTGTGGCTCATCCCTACTGATGTCCGAAGATAAGGGAAAACTCCAAAGTTGAGATTTGGCCGAGGCACAACAAGCATGAATTTAAAAAAGAAGGTGCATTCATCTTGGTTGGCTCTTTTTAATAAGTTATACAACCGTGGTTGTGGTGAGGGATTAGAAGGTTTGAGATTGCCTAACAATTCAACCATAAGTCTGTCAAAGTTAGGGTTTCAACCAAGTTGTAGCACCTCTTCTTCTAGATCCCAGTTGTGATTACGCCTCAACTTTGAAAAAGTGGTAACATATGTCTCTGGTATCTCAAGAGTCATGGCCAGAGATCAATATGGTTGAAAATTCACTCATTATCCTTGGGGTTTTCTTCCATACTAAAACGACTTTTGTGTTTTTCTCATACCTGTCATGCACCTAGACCCAAGATATGACCAACAACAGCCACACAAAACAGCCAAGTTATACCAAGCTTTTTAGCCACGGAGGACAATTGTTCCATGAATATTAAAAAGGGGATCTGGCATCTGTAGCGCCCTACTGCATTAAAACGTATTATTAATTGCAATGATCTAGAAGGAGGCATAGAGCAGAAGTTAGTTCTACAACGCTAGTGCTGTCCTTTGAGTCAGCTCATCGCAGTGGTTTTCACTTAGGTTCAAGAGCAGGACCGACACTCGGCCATCGTTATGCATGAAGTCTGGAATTGCCCTGGTGTTCGGATGGTTTTACTGCAGATCAGATTTATTCGATAAAACTGATCTTGAAAAACGGTCTGGAACGCAGCAAAGAAAGTAATTTCGCATTACGTGCTTCTGAGAACTAAAAAGCCGGTAACTAAGGAGAGATAATCAACGAGAGACAGTTGCCCGTCAACTGTCGACTGTTTTGAAATTGATATCTTCTTCTTAGCTGGAAAGGAAGCTAAGGCACTAAATTCCTGTCCCAAACACTAATCAGATCAGAAGTTGGGTGTACTTCCCTGCTGCAAAAGTATGCAACTTGGAGCTGCCAAAAACTTAGAAATTAGCTCCTTAACTTTCAGAACTCAAAATCTCCTTTACAACTAACGAACAAACATTCAAGAGTACTATTCACTCTCGCATTTTGAAGGCCAACTTTTCAATCAGCTTCAAGACACGGTCAATGCTACTTGGTCTCAGGAGCTCCACGTGCTTTGTATCAAAGTCTGGACATTTGGAGTAATTTGTTGAGAAGCTAAAAAGTGTCCTCTATGTCCTGCAGGTGAGGAAAATTTTTTACAGGGACTGTGGGCTTGCGACAAAGGTAATCTTCTCCATCTTGAGATTTAAATATGTGCCGGCTCACTCAGCAAAACAATGATGACTTTCAACTCTTGAACTTGAATACATTGCATTATACTCTCGAGCCAAGACCACCTACTACAATAGGTCCACCACAGCCTTTCAGATATTCCGATTATTATTAAGCTGTAACTACTTTAAAAAAAAGAGTTTATCCAGTATTTTCTATGCCTTGAGCGCTGACATAACTCCAAGTCAGCTAGCCTAGTTTGGACAACATCTGAGAGAGATGAATACACACACTAGTCTCCATCCCTGTGATAGCTTTTTTACATTGTATTTTATTGACTATTAAAGGAACAGCATTTTGCCGCAATCTTTAAGATACCAATACACTAAAGTCTCCATACACATGAATTCCCAGTACTCAAACATAATATGTATTCCCTCTTCAATATTAGCCTATCAGTTCAATAGTGATGGAATGAAGTATTGGCTTCACCGATTAGTTGACTACCTTCTAAATTAGTTAGCTCCCACTTAGATTAATCTCTCTCGGCCGAATGGTCCAGGTTATGCGATCAGTGCAATATCTTGACTGACGTAGGCCACTAGTGGGGCTTCATAATAACTGTCAACTGTGTCTAATGCAGACATATTATGTACTGTATTCTGTCCAAGTACATCAGATCATCGGAGATCTAGAGTCTATTTTGAGGCTTAAGTCGGTGTTTACGCAATCATACTGGTTAAAGCTGTTGATTTTTCCATTATTATCACCGTTCAAGCAGATGGGTACGAGAAAGCTAGTGGCATTGCGCGGGAAAATAACTTGGGTAGGTTTAGAGCTGCGTGTCACAACCCAATAGATGTCCTTGTACTAACAATAATACTATTCCACCAGAACAAACACAGGACCCTGTCGCTATTGAAATCTACGCAATCTAATCTGAAGCGATCAGTTGTGTCCCGACCAAAAATAAGCTTAATGTTGAGAGACGCAGGGCTTCAAAACAGATTGGCACAACCAAAGAATAGAGTACCAGGACAAAGAAGATACAGCCTGCAGAAGTAAGATACCTGATGGTCTGATGATCTTCTCCCACATATGTCCTTTTGTGGAGGTTTATCCTGTGTCGGTCCTAAAATGTCCAGTCCCAGGCACATGATCTATTCACACCCTTTTTCCTTTGGTCCTCGTTAGCTCCTAGGTGACGAAATTAGGAACCCGTGCTTGCTGGTAATAGGTAAGATCTTCCTGGCTTGAGCTTCATGCTTTGCCCTTGTAACTGACCTTTGGAGATCTTCAGACTTGTTGTTGAAAGCATCTTTTTAAGAACACTCACATCAGAACTCAACAGGTGGCCCTTCTCGTCAAGAAGAACTCAATTGAGATCGCCGTCTTCGGTACGGAAAAGATCATACTTTAGTAAAAATACCAAGAATTAGATCGAGGCAAACGCTAAAAGGTGCAGGTCCGGGACATTTCAGGAGGACCCAATCATAGAGCGGTAAAGTAAACTGATGTTGTACTGATTCAATCGCCCAGTTTATGGAAGAGTATAAAAGGAACCTAATATCCTCTACCAGATACATGCTGCATTTCTCTGTAAATGTCCAGACCAAAACCAATATGAAGTTATCAAGTGCTTTATTGCTGATATCGCTACTCCAAGGTATTTATGCGTTTGAACCTTTGCACTGGTTCTACCCAGACACAGAATATACCATTCTTGCTTGTCAGTATGCTGTCTCCAGCGTCGCTGTGTTCTGTAAAAAAAATAACTATGCCTGCACCTGTAAGAACGAAGCTGCTCTAGGGTCTATTATGCAATGTCTATACAATGAAACATCACTCCATAATGAAGCCATTGAAAAGAAATTCAAGGAGTACTGTTATGAAAAGGGTTCATCTAATATCACTGATGCAAAGATGAGAGAAGCCTATGACAATGCCACACAATACCTGATTGATCCTAACGAATCGATTCCAGATTTCAATAAATCCATTCCCATCTCTTTACCAGTCTACTACAAACATAATGTTTTCAACAAGGCGTTCGACTCCTACAAAGCCAGATTCAACAATGTAAAAGACAGTATCTACTTGGGTGCAGGCTGTCTAGGCTACTGGGCCCTAATCTTTCTGTTTTCTACTGTTTATAACTTTGGCTCCAAGATCCACTTTATTGGTGCCTTCTTTGACAAGACTCCATTCAGAAAGCTGAGACAACACATATCCATGCCTGCTTTATTACCAAACAAACATCACAACGAGCCATATTACCCATTAGGCAAGAAACTCGGGTTCATCAGTGGTGTCTTGCCGACCAGAATTGAAACCATCATCGTTGCTCTATGGCTGATCATGAACATCCTTTCACAATCAATTGGCTACAAGTATATCTACGATAACACCATCTTCAAGACCAAAGACGCTCAAATGGCCCGATACATCGGTGATAGAACCGGTATTCTGGCTACTTATGGTTTCACCTTGACTTTTCTATTCGTCGGTAGAAACAACTTCTTACTATGGCTAACCGGTTGGAAACAGCAGACTTTTGTCACTTACCACAAATGGATCTCTAGAATCAATATCTTGTCCTTAATGGCCCATGCTGGTGCCATGCACGTTCAATCTAAGGCGTTGCATAAGTGGGAGACCAGGATCACCAAGGATTGGTACCAATATGGTATTGTCGCCTCTATCGCTGCTGGCTTCTTGTTTGTTGGTGCCTCATTCTGGTTTAGAAAGAATCACTACGAATTGTTCTTGATGATCCATATTTTGATGGCAATTGCCTTCTTAGTCGGTACCTACAGACATATCACGGACTTTGAATACCAAAATTGGGCTTTTGCCATGATTGCAGTCTGGTCCTTTGACAGATTGATGAGGTTAGGTAGACTATTCGCCTTTGGTGTCCAAACTGCCCAAGCTACTATCGTCTCTGGTGAAACGATCAAATTGAATATCCCAAAGAGACGCTTTTGGAAGACTTTCCCTGGCGCTTTCGGTTATATCCATTTTATCAAGCCAACGACATTCATTCAATCACATCCTTTCACAATCGTCTCTGATTCCAATCAAGAGATTGTCTTCTATGTTAGAATCAAAGGCGGTGTCACCTCTCATGTTCATCGTTACTTATCATCACAACCAGGTAAAACTGGTCCTATAAGAGTCTCGGTTGAAGGTCCATATGGTGATCCAAAACCATTGAAACGCTATGACACTTCATTGTTTTATGCGGGTGGTAATGGTATCCCTGGCCTATACGCTTATGCTAAGAAACTAACTGATAACGCTGAACGCAAGATCAAACTGTACTGGGTCATCAGGAACTGGCACTCCATTGACTGGTTCTATGAAGAATTGCAAAGCTTAAAAGACACTAATATTGAAACCACCATCTATGTCACCAATCCAGAATCCGGTGTCGCTACAAGATTCGAAGATAGTACTACGGGCTCATCGGAAGACGATGAAACAGCATCCAAGAACTCATACAACGAAAAGAGGAATGAAAAGGTCACTGAGTCTCACAAGATTATGTCTAGCCACTTCGAACATATCGAGTTTAGATATGGCAGACCACACTTCGATGAGGTTGTGAAGCAAGACTTGCAAGAATCAACTGGCAATGTTGCCGTTATGACTTGTGCCCATCCAAAGATGACTGATGATATTAGATATGTCGTCAAGGATAACCTAGATGGCGCATACGGTAGGGTCGACTTGTTTGAGGAACTTCAAGTCTGGTAACTTATTCTTCTTATATTATATCATTTATATATATCCTTCATTCGTTCCTTTGATTTAATGCTCGTCCATTTAATTGACTAGTGGCCCCTAACCTCCTCTGTGCTTTAATTCACAGTAATTACTGATGACTTGTGTTGTTGTATTGTTGGAATTCAGATTCATGATCTAGTTAGTTAGCGAAGCTCTGCTGGTACCTTCAGCTAACAGAAAATTCTCTTGATATAGTGACTATTTCCCATGTGTACAGCTCTGGATATACAAGATTGTGGTCGTTAGCGCTCTTGTTGACAAAAGCCGATTGGGAAGGCTATATACCGAGCCCCTATGCCACTATTCTTTCCTAACAAGCATCACAACAGACCAAAGGAAACGAAGCTAACTCATTGGCGGAATCCCATCTAACTTGGTACTCGCCGTTAGCTCTGTGTGGTTTGTTATGGAAATCTATCAATTATTAAGATCATAATGCCAAACTCGCAGGAAGGTGCCTCCATCATTTGGCCAATATCAGGTTCCAAAATGGGAAGCAAAACATCAATGAGGTTATCAGGACTGGCTCAGAGGAATCCCAAGCGAATAAGGGAGGATTTTAACCCCTCTTTGAAGGCTAGAGCGCTGGCAATCAGACAAAATTGCCATATTATATTGGAACTAGATAAAGCTCAAACCTGTAAACTCTACGCTAGTGATCATTAAAATCGTGTGTATCTTCTTTATGTACAATATATACTGTTGTCTTACTCTCTAGCCTCGTCTCTAGCTTCATTAATCTTATTTTCCAAAGCTAGCTTCAAATCATCTTCAAACTTACTTCTTTCCCCGGACAACTGTTCTTCAACTTCGATTAGACCTGGTTTTTCATTGATCTTACCGAATAGAGCGTCTTGTAGCTTGGCATCATGAGAACGTTGTTGTTTGTCAGTATCTATGAAAACGTTGTTCTTTTGACTGTCGCCGAAAGCAGCATCGATAGCACTGGCAAGTTGCTTTTCGTTGACGATATAGTTTTCAGCTTCGTAGTATAGTTCCAAAAGGTTCACAGCACGGTTGGACTTCCCCTCTAGTTCCTTTTGTAGTCTGTTGGCTGTTCTTTTGGCATTCAGTATTTCTTTTTCTTCTTCTGTTCTTTGTCTCATGAATGGACCTTCTAAGAGACTGTCGATGGTAGGTAGGGTTAATCTGGTGGCCTCTGAGATTTCAAAGGTAGCGTCGGCCTTGTTTTGGGCTTCAGATTCTTTCTTTTTCTGTTGTCTGATGACGTCACGTTGTAATCTGGATTCTTCTTGCTTTAATGACTGGATATAGTATTCACGACGTAGGGCAGCTCTAGAGACTTTTGCCTTTTGGATATCGTTTAAATCTTTCAAGACAGGAATTTTCTTTGGCACTTTAGCAGTGTGTTTGATCAGCTGGTCAACAGACTTGACTTCTGGCAAAGGTTGAACACGGCTCGTGCCCTTTGGGTGCTGGATACCTTCAGCGTAACCAACATTTGGGTTGGCCGGTCTCACAATTGGCTTTATTGGGTTCTTGAAAATCTGGCGCACCTCAGGCAGCGTACCTGACTTGTAGCCGAACTTCGCGTTACCTTTACCCATGATGACTATGTGGAAGGGGCGGTTCGGTAGTGATTTGATCAATCAACATCGAGAGTTTACTGTTCAAACTAACCTTTTGTGTTTTTTACCTGAATTTTTCATTTCGGTAGGGTCGCATTGTTTTGTATGTAAACTTCCGAATTCGGGATGGCACCATATAAACCTCTACAGACCTGACATAACTATGCAAAATATCTATTCAATATGCCTTAATTCTGATCGGCCTTCTGGAAACGTGGTTGTCCTCTGAGTCGAGGTCGTCAAACATCGCACCCCACTCATAGTCACCGGACTCCAGCGCCACAGCACCGATGTCGAGCTCATAACTGTCGCCAGCTTTGATCTTGTCTTTTAAGATCTGCTGTAGAGCACCGTTGAACAGCAGTCTTCTCTCCACTGACCCATAGCTCAGCGACAGTGGGACGTTTCTGATGATACCCCTGATATCCCTCTTGGAATTATTCTGGATCTTGACGTTCACAGTGAAAAATTCCTCAGTCTTGATGCAATGGTATAACCCCTTCTTCTCAAATTCAACATCTTTCAATTTGAAATCGATCGAAATCTCATCAACTTGTAGGATGCTAATCATCTTCTGGGATAGTCTTAGACCTCTGAGCTCAATATCACCACTCAGATCGCCAATGCTCCATCTCCCATGTAGCTTCTTCAGAATTTCATCACGATACCAAAAGGATTCTCTTCTAAACATATCCTCGGCTTTGGACATCTTTGGACGAATATATTGTTTCTTAGCTAGACTAGGGATAGGTTCAGTGGCCTTATCACCGACATTGAATCTCTTGATGGGCAATAATAGTCTCTTCGTTTCCAATGGCACAATGGTTCTGTTAAGTTTAAACCCTTCCAACTCAACATAAACAGTCAGTGCCTTGTTCCAGGTATTTCTCAAGTCCAACGTGAACAAACAAAAATCTGAAGCCTCTTGGCCAGATTCATTGATGTATTTCCAGAAATTGGCCTTCTCAGAGTCGATGTTTTGAACCAATGGGATAATATCACAACCCGCTAGGTCGGTACAAGTGTTCACCACTGCTTGGATAGGAATTTCTAACCTTCTGGTGTACACATCTTCATCTACCTTGTGGCCATAGTCAACTAACAAATTCACGGTATTCAAACCTCTTTTACCAATGACATCAACGTCTAATGTAACCTCTTCGAATGGCTTGACTACTTTGATTTCAGTCTTGATCTCCAAAGCTGTCTTGAACAGAAAGTATTCAATTTCATATATCTCACTAGGTGGTAGTGATTTATCTTCCAGTGCTTGTTTCAATGGTTCAGTTGTGGAATCCCAGATTGATAGTTCAATAGTATTAACAGTGATTGGGGAGTTGTTCTTCAATTTGATCTGAATGGACTTTCTCTCACCTTCTAATAACATCATAGGATCAATACGTGATGACAAATGTACACTTGGCTGGGCATGAATCACATCAAGTGATAATTCGGCAGTGGTGACACGTTCTTCAATGTTGTTAGTTGATAAATTCTCATTGTACTTCGAAAGGATGATTGGCTTGATTCCATCCTCATTCTTCAGCTTCTTCACAATCTCTGGTTTAGATTCATTGACAATCTTGAACTCTTGCTTCTCACAATCAAAGATCTTTGCTGTAATGCAATTAATGTTGATGGAACCATGTTCCAAAGGTTTGGCCAGGATATTGATGTGCGAGATTTGCTTCGGTGGTATCACTAAGTGGTTTCTGATCAGCTCCATCTTTGCTATCTGGATTTCATTGATCTCTAATGCGAAATTGAAAGGGTTTTGTAAAGTAAGTATGAATTCAACCAGTTCTCCTTGGACCAAGATTGGCTTTTGACTGGTGTCTTTCTTATCATATGGGTTGTAAATGAACGGATCGCTTGAATGACGAACAGTTGCCCTCTTTTCTTTCTTTGGGGGATTTATAGGTACCACCAATTCGATACCACGTACTAGGAATGGATCAAAATAGCTCAATGATACGTCAAAGTTTCTCAAGATATGTTTAATATCATCCAGCGTTCTTGATTGCTCGTTGTCAGTGAGAGAGTGTAAATATCTTGTAAGAAGTAAAGCCTTCAGTTCAGCAACACTCTGCTGATCTTTTATCTTGTCACAGATGACGATGCAAAGATGGATGATAGATTTATGCAACTGCGTCCATTTGCTCTCGTATGAGTCCTCAGTGCGTGACTCAGAGGCCTTTCCAACGCCATATATTGATAACAACGAATTTAGCAATGTGTTTAGATGGTGTGATGACAATGATTTGGAAGTATTCGTGAGCTCGGGTATCAAACTGATGAATAGACTTCTTAGAATAAGACCTCTTTTTCTGACAAAGCCCAAGTCGCCATAGATTGTGGATAGTGATGAGTAAACCTTGGTCTGCGATAAGATGTCCATTCTCTTTAATGATACGGACAGGATCTTATTTGACTGTTTCAAGATTTCAATCTTATCAAAGATTTGGGATTTGCATTTACCCTCTATTAGAGAGCTCTTATCATCTTTGACGATGTAGTCTAATGCAGCTTCGGTAATTCCATTACCCCAATTAGTAACTGTCATTAATTTCAATAATCTCAACAAACTCTCACAATACACCAAGTTAGGCACGTAGTCATCAGGATCGGATCTAGATTGCTCATAACAATGAATAACTCTTTTGTAAATCTTATAGATAACCTCATGGAGCGATGCGTTGTTGAAGTCGAAGTTGGAGGCAAGATTAAGTGAGCTGGAAGACGAAGGTCTGGGAGAGCTTGCTGGTGTCAATGTAGATGAATGCATGCTTGGTTGTTTCATCTGTTTGCTCAAAATAGATGTAACAACAGTTGGAAGTTGATAAGGGACATGAATAAAGGCAAGCATAATCAGGCAAACAGCAATACCTTCTAACGCTGACCCAAGCCACAAGTTATCAAAACTGGATTTTAATAGCACCACGGCTTCGTTAAACTCTTTCAATGCATCATTGTATTTCCCAGCCAAGAGCAATAAATTGCCAACGATTTTTTGTTGGCGACCTCTAATTCTAGCCTGGCGTCGTTCAGTTGACGTTGTCAGTGAGATCTTATTCTGCGATGGATCACTCAATGATAGCGATATGGCTGACCCGGAGCTGATTCTCTTCTTCTGCTTTGGCAATGGCTTCTCAGTTTCACCGATACAGCCGGGGGATCTTAAAGTCAAATGCTGGTACGAATTGTGGTAATCTGTCAAGTTCTCTAAGAAGTTATGTGTGATGTCACATAAGACAGTCTCAATGTTTGCTCTGCTCAAATAAAGGATGTCTTTGTGATTGAATTCATTAGAACTGTCACCAAAGACAACGATGTTATGCACTATAGAACTCTTGTAAAGCTTCTGAAGTTGGTCTAGATCATCAGTTGTGACTTCTCCGTTGGACACGCCAATGACAACGAATGTCTTTCTGAATGGCTCGAAATCGTGCAAAAACAGGGATTCTTGATCATTTAGAGATGTGCTGTAGTCAAAGATGACTCTCCCCTGGGGGAATCCCTGTGGATTGAACAACTGGGTCCTCGTAGGCGTCAAATCGACCAGTCTGACCTCGAACACCGATCTGATCATGCTGGCGTACTTCTGGAACTGCTGCTCGCTCAAATCACCGCCAACGGGCACTATGAGCGCCCTGGCACGCGCAATGGCTGTGAAACTGTGTGGATCCATCGTGTGTAGCAGCAAATATCGGGGCAAATCCCTGGCTAAACCCGCGTTTCTCCTACACCGTCTCTTTGTCAAGGCGCTTTTTTGTCAACATCTCATTATCATCAAGACTTTCGCGAAGGAGTTGGAAAAAACACAAATCAACAAAGGCGAAAAGAAGAACATTACTCGATATTTCACCTTGGAAATCATCCGAATCCTGCCCAATTCCCCTCCGATCCCCTCCAAAATGGCCGGTTTGAGCTTCGACAACTACCAGAGAAACAACCACATCACTGGCAACGGCCACAAGCAGCCTACGGCCACGTCCACGGGGACAACCATCGTCGGGGTCAAGTTCGACGGTGGCGTCGTCATCGCTGCCGATACCAGAGCCACTGCCGGTGACATCGTCGCTGACAAGAACTGTGAG
Source organism: Taiozyma onychis (assembly GCA_030582435.1). Lineage (NCBI taxonomy): Eukaryota > Fungi > Ascomycota > Saccharomycetes > Phaffomycetales > Wickerhamomycetaceae > Taiozyma > Taiozyma onychis. The sequence continues at coordinate 23,195 of JAKTWU010000031.1, forward strand.
AAGCTGCACAGGCTGGCACCACGTATCTGGTGTGCGGGTGCTGGTACTGCTGCCGATACTGAGATGGTCACACAACTTATCGCCTCCAACTTGGAACTACACTCACTGTCCACGGCAAGAGAACCAAGAGTCGTCACTTCCTTGACCCAGTTGAAACAACACTTGTTCAAGTACCAGGGCCATATTGGTGCCTACCTGATCGTTGCTGGTGTCGATCCAACCGGTGTTCACTTGTTTGGTGTCCAGGCCCACGGTTCTACTGACGTTGGTTACTACCAGACACTAGGTTCAGGTTCCTTGGCTGCCATGGCAGTCATTGAGTCACAATGGAGGATAGATATCACAAAGGACGAAGCCATCAAGCTAGCTGCTGATGCCATTGAGGCTGGTATCTGGAACGATTTAGGTTCCGGTTCCAACGTTGATGTGTGTGTCATGGAAGTTGGTAAAGACGCACAACTATATAGAAACCTTAGAACTCCAAACACCAGAGCACCAAAGGAAAGGTCATACAAATTCGCTAGAGGCACTACTGCTATACTTAAGGAGTCCATTTACGATAAAGTCGATGTCACTGAGGAGCTAATCTTCCAAGGTCAAGACGCTATGGAAATTGATGTCAATTAGTTTATTTACAATCCCCCTTTTTAATGAAATGAAGCCTTGAAAATCGTACGAAAATCGTATTTATATATTAGTGTTCTCTTCCTTGTCTTCCTTCTTGCTGTTCTCTTTGTCCTTTAGCACAAGTTCCTTCAATGCTATGTTTGTACCTTCCACTATGGCAACATGTTCAATCTTATGGACTTTCTCTTCATACTCTTCAATTGTCTCCCCTTTGACGATATCAATCTCCTTCACAAGCAATGGTTCACCAGCATCGACCTGCTGGATCACCTTGTGGATCATGACACCACCTTTGGTAATCTCACCATCCTGACCAGCCTTCCAGGCTCTATCAATAGCATGTGTACCATCAAAGGCACCAGGAAGAGCAGGGTGCAAGTTTATGATATGAATACCTTCATCTTCCAGAGGACTTAGGAATTCTGGTGACAAAATTAACATCCACCCAGCGCATACTATCAAATCCGGCTTGATATGTTTATCAGGTAAGATCTCGTCAGACTCCTCACCTTCTTTTAACCCATAGATGATCAGGTTGGCCAACTCCTTATTAAACAGTTTTCTAAGTCTTGGTCTGTCTGTCTTTGGCAGGTCCTTGTAGTAATCTTTCAATTGGTGCACTTTGGTAGGGATACTGGCCTTGGATGCTCTTTCTAGACCGTAAGCTGTGGAGGAAGAAGAAATGACCTCGATGATTTCAGCATCGATTTTCTTGGATGCAACGGCGTCGATTATGGCCTGCAGGTTGGAACCATTCCCTGAGATTAGCACTGTGATCTTTGGCTTGGACATTGTGTGTGTGTGATGTGGAGAATGTGGCAACAACATGTTTCTGTTTCTGTGAGATAAAGTCCTGGTTACGTATGAATTCTTCTTTTAATTATGTCAATTTGGCGATGTGCGGCGCGGATCAATATGACTCTGGTGTACTTCATGGATGAGAGCTCTCAACATTATAGAAAGGATGAAATGATTCAATAAGAAGTATATATATATATATATATATATCAGTTTATAACAACCGTTTATTGTTGAGCTATAAACTCTCAAACTTTGGCCAGAAAGCCTTTCCAAAGTGCTGGATTAAGATCTTTTCATTCCCAAAAACTTGAATTGTCACATAAACACAGAGCTCAGAGCGCTTTTGTTACCTGTGGAACCCATGATTTTCCCTCGTCATCACTAAGAACTCACGCCATAGATCTCAATTATAAGTCTGAGGATCAACGGACTCACCCATTGTGTTGGACTAGGTCAGTCTCATGGGTCTAGTCAATGTCGCGTAAAAAAAGATGGCACATTAAACTGAAGTAAACATCCAGACACATAAACATAAAGAACCTCAAGAACCTCAAACTCCGCCTGCGCCACCTGCTGCTCGTACAAAGACGCCATGGAGCTTCCCAGCGACTTGAAGAACCTCTTTCTGATGTGGCTTGAGGAGCAGTTTGCCAAATTCACCTCCAGGCAGAACAAGTCGCTTCAGACATACAGTAGAGCCATCCACAGTGTTCAAGACCATGAGGGTGCCATAACCACGTTCAAAGAGCTGGAAGACTTGAAGTACGTCGGTCCAAAGATTGTTGATTTCTTAAGGAAGAAGCTCCAGTCTTATTGTGACAACAATGGCTACGCAATGCCCACAATGGCCGCCCCATCACCTCCAAAGACTAAAAAGAGAACTACAACAACTAGAGATACAGATGGTACCGCGGAGAAGAAGCCCAAGAGGGCCTATGTTCCTAAGAAAAGATCCGGTGGGTATGCAATTCTTTTGGTACTGCTGGAGTTTGACAGGGACCAGAGAGGTATCACCAAAGAAATGATTACCAAGAATGCTGCTCCCTATTGTTCAACAAGTTTTGAAAGCAATCCAAGTGCCAATGAGCTATATTCTGCATGGAGTAGTATGAAGACATTGCTGAATAATGAATTGGTGAAGCAGCAAGGTAGACCACAGAGGTTCTTTCTCACTGAAGAGGGTCTTAAGTTGGCAGAGACTTTGAAAGAAGCCGATAATATCCAGTTCAGAAACGAAGTCGAACTGACGCCAACAAGACAGGCGAACTGCCACAGAACCACACTAAACATTCCTGCAAATAGAATTATTCATCGATTCGAAAATACAAAGTACTTCTACTGGGAGCCGAATACATTCGACATTGTTTTACTGATTGATAATCGAGAGATCAGAGCCCATAATCAGCGTGATTACTTTGAGAGAAAGCTGAAACAGTATAACGTCAATACAGAGACCCGTGGCTTGATCGTTGGTGATGCGCTATGGATAGCAAGACACAGAAAGACCAATGAAGAAGTTGTTCTGGACTACATTGTCGAACGTAAGAGACTGGATGATTTGGCCTCAAGTATCAAAGATGGAAGATACAATGAACAAAAAACTCGGTTGAAGAGATCCGCCGTTGAGAATGTTTTTTATCTTGTTGAAGAAGTCACAAGCTCTGAAGTGCAAAGTATGGCTGACGCGATTCAAACGTCGATGTCAATGGCTATTACGAACAGTAATTTCCATTGTAAGAGAACCAAGGATGCTGATGATACCATCCGGTTTCTAGCACGAACAACAAGAGAACTGATAAAAGTGTATAAGGACAAGACCATACTTGTTCTTGATCCTCATAATTTGGAGTCTCAGGAGGACTACAGCCTAATTTTGAACAGTTTCCGTTCAAGGTTCTCAACTCCAGATATCAAGTGTACCCACTATTACCATACTTTTGACACCATGCTATCCAAGACCAATCTAATGACTGTAAGAGAAATGTTTGTTAGAGCTTTGATGACGATCCGTGGTGTTTCACTAGAGAAAGCTATCGGTATTCAGAAAGAGTTCAAGACGCCTAGAAAGTTGATAGAAAATTTTGATCCAAAAGATCCTGAGTTTGCAAAGAGATATGGTAAGAAAGTCCAAGAATTAATTGCTCAGACGTTTCAAGAGTATTGAATCTACGTATTAATGAAATCCTAATATATATGAAATTGATAAATCTAAACTCCTAGCAACCTGTGAGCTTCAAGCTCCCCTATAAAATAAATTACGTTTTTCTAATCTTCATTCAAGGTCTTTTTCAATCTGGCACTTTGAGCATAGTTCAAATCAATCCCGTCAGCAAAAACGTGTCTAATCTCCTCTAGTGATAAACTATTGACTTCTGGGTACCATCGATAAATAGCAAACCAACCAATAATGCCTATCATAGCGAAAATTACATAAATGCCAGCGGGAGACACAGCTTTGATCATAGACAAGTAGGTGATTGAGACGATAGAGTTGGTTAACCAACCGATAGAGGCGATAGTAGCAGACCCTGGAGCTCTGGCTTCTAATGGCAAGAATTCCACTGAAGACCAAGGGACTGTGCCTAGAGCTGAGGCATAACTTGCCACGAAGATCAGAACAGCAGATATCAACAGGACAGAATTGAAAAGATTCGAATTTAGATCTTTGACTTCTGGATCACGTATCGCTTTGGAAAACCCATAAGAAGCAACCAATAAACCAACAACCAGTATCCAAACAGTGTTCAATAACATCTTTCTTCTTCCAACTCTGTCAATGTACCTCAGTGCCACAAAAGTGAAGGCAAAGTTAGTGAAACTGATCAAGATAGAGACTATTAAGGGATCACCAACACCGATAGTCTTGAAGATAGTGGCACCGTAATACATAAATGAATTGAACCCAACAGCCTGCTGGAAGAACATTAGACCAACACCAACAGCCAATGCGCGAAGGGTTGAAGGCTGTTTGAATAGACGTTGATGTAGTGAGGCCTCCAAGTTGTGCTTGTTGATGTCGATATCATTCTTGATACTATCAACTTTCAGTTGCACTTGGAGATTAGTAGCATTTGGATAGATCCTACAGATTACTTGCTCAGCCTTCTGGAATTCGTCCCTCAATATCAAGAATCTAGGAGATTCTGGAATAATCACGACCACCATAAGGAAGAACAATGGTGGGATTCCGCTCAGTAGAAACATTAGCCTCCAGTTGTACTCCATATCCTTAATACCATAGGCAATCAAATTTGCAATAAATTGACCACCAGTCGTGGTAATCGAGTTTAAAGTCAGCAATGTACCTCTCCGCTTCGATGGAGCAACTTCTGAGATGTAAACTGGTACAATCATGGAAGCAGCACCAACAGCAAATCCAACAATCAATCTACCAACAATCAATAGTGGGACAGAATTGCAAAGACCCAACTCAACAGCAGCCAATGAGAAGACAACACAGCACACGGTGATGATTCCCTTTCTACCAAACCTATCAGAGAATACAGCAGCAAGCAGCGAGCCGAACAAGGACCCAAGTGATGTGATACCAGTGACAACCTCCTTATCTTTTGCGGATAATTGTAAGCTGGATTGGTCAAGAAACACTAAGATGCTGGAGATGCATGCGGTGTCGTAGCCAAACATGAAACCACCAATGGCAGCTGAGCACACCACGAGTGTGGCAAACCGGCCTATCTTTGTATCCTCGATATCACCTTCTGGATCGATGCTGAGAAGCTCTGAGTTCACAGCTGTGGTGAGCGTGGAGACATCATGGTTAACGCCTGCAAGAAGCGCAGCAGACAGCTCCTTGTACTCTGTGGGCGAGTCCTCATCGGACTGAGAGTGGCGCAGGGACTGAAGGGACCCTTTGGCTTTCATTGTGTGTGGTTCAAGCCATCGAACAGTGACAAGGCCTTAAAACCCCGGATTTCCTAAACAATCGCGAATCATCGCGAATACATATTCGCGAACTCGTTTGACGCGGATGACTCCTTTGAGGCGTAGCCGCGAATTTTTAGATTTGAGAAAAATGGGCCTGAGAAACTAAGGAAACACATCCCAGCAACGCCACAGAAACTAGCACAGACCATGAGTTTCAAAGGGTTTGGGAAAGCCATCACTAGGGTATGTTAATGAGAGGGTATACCAGTGGCTCTATGCGTTTTTCTGCGGACCAATTCGCCCTAGAATTGGTGCAATTAGGGACATCTCAATGGGGCAATATCGGGCAACGAGGACTAACACAACAAGTAGGCTCCACAGTCCTTCAGACAGAAGTTCAAGATGGGTGAAACCACCCATGATCCAGTCTACGAAGACGCTGAAAGAAGATTCAAAGAAATTGAACTGGAAACGCAAAAGTTATCTGAAGAATCCAAGAAGTATTTCACTGCTGTCAACGGGATGTTGAACTATCAAATCGGGTTTTCAAAGGCTATTGAGGAAATCTTCAAGCCAATCTCTGGTAGAATATCGGATCCAAACTCTGCCGTCCCAGAAGACAATCCAGATGGTATCGAGGCCGCTGTTCAATATAGAGAAATCGTTGCTGATTTACAACAGACACTGAAACCAGACTTGGAACTTATCGATACTAAGATTGTCCAACCTGCCCAAGAACTTTTGAAAGTCATCCAAGCTATCAGAAAGATGGCCACCAAGAGAGCACATAAACAATTGGATCTTGATAGACGTAAAAACACATACAACAGTTTGGATAACAAGAAGGAGAAAACACCAAAAGTTGAAGAAAAGATGTATAAGGCGGAAGCTGAAGTCGACATTGCCCAACAAGAGTATGATTACTATAACAATATGTTGAAAGAGGAGCTACCTGTGTTATTCCAATTGGAGGCCCAATTTGTTCAACCATTGTTTGTTTCCTTATACTACATGCAATTGAATATCTTCTACACCCTATACAACAGATTTGAAGATATGAAGATTCCATACTTTGATCTAAATTCAGATATTGAAGAAGCCTTCAATGCTAAGAGAGGTGATATCCAAGAAAGATGCGATGCCATTGGTATTACCCACTTCAAAGTGGGCCACGCTAGAGCTAGATTAGAATTGACCAAACGTCGTTATGGTAAAGCCGGCGAAGCTGGTAGTCCAGGTTATGGTTCACCAACAAGTCCCGTTCCAGATCAAGGTTTGCCAGCTTACACTCCTCCAGCCACAGGTGGTTACGGTGCCGGGTATCCAGATGAGAAAGCTCAGTATGCTGCACCAGGTACTGTTGCCCCAGGTTACGGTCAACAACCTGCCTATGGCCAACAGCCTACCTATGGCCAACCTGTTACTCCACAGTCTGCATATTCATCTCCAGCTCCAGCCCCAGTTGCTGCTGCTGCTCCAGTTGCCGCTCCTGCTGCTGCTGCTGAAACTTGTACAGCTCTTTATGACTATGCTGCTCAAGCTCAAGGTGACTTGTCTTTCAGTGCTGGCCAAGTTATTGAAATCGTTGAGAGAACTGCTGACACCAATGGTTGGTGGACCGGTAGAGTCAATGGTGTCCAAGGTGTCTTCCCTGGTAATTATGTTCAACTGAACTGAGCACTCAATTGAAAGAAAATGAGTGTAACTTTTTTTTTTATAATTGTGTAATATCCATGTAATAACAACACTGCAGTGTAGAATGAAGCTCGAGATGGGGCCAGCTTCAACAATAGGGCTCTTTCTTAAACTCTTACAAATTATCTCTACCTCTTAACTATATAAGGTCAGATCGTGTTTCCACATTCTCACACGATAGAACGATAGAGCACTTCTGGTCCTATTTATAACCACGATTTTCAGGAAAATGTGTCCATTTCTTCGTTCTAGCCAGGCATTTTGACGTCAATATTCCCAATGAGGTAACCAATTCAGTCAGATTTTCGCAACAACTCCAGATAGGGAACAAAAGAGGACCGGACGGAATTATTTTCGTGATTGAGCGCGAAAACCGTTTACGCGAAACACGGCCAGAGCCTAGAATTTCGTCACTGCCAGAAAAAATGGAGGTCTTAACAGTAACAAGGGCAACTCAGGCGCTTCAACAGCTTGTAACTCCAACCAACCACCGCCTCAGAACCGCCAACAGAGCACAGACTCCACCAGCTGCTGCTTCTTCGAGTGCTCAATCTTCACCACGCATTTGCCCACCAGTCGCCTGTCCATTGTGCTATTCGGGGTTACGATAGACACATTCTGAGAATCAAGAGAAAGACCCTACAAACGAGTCTAATTACAGTCTCCAGTGAGAAGCCCGCCTCTATTTAAAGACACACTATCCCTTGGACCCTCCCCTGCTTGTTTTCTGTCTTTGCTGCTGAATCTGTCAACAAATCACCCATCTCACAATTACGCGTCAGTCTCTGACACCTATCGATTTGGAACCTTTGCTTAGTCTTGCCCTTGACACATTCCATCACATCATGCTGTCCTCAGCTGACAGCTCTCCTGGGAAAGGATCCCTCTCCACCTGGTGGAAGAACTTCAAGAAGAGTACCAACCTATCGAACGATAGCTTTGACAGTGGCCATGGTAGCATAGATAGAGTTCTTACTCCCAAGAACGTCCACTTCAACGGTGGCAGCAGACCACTGAACTTGAAATCAAGATCATTCAATTCCGTAAGGCCAAACAAGGAGGATCTTATTAGACGGCAGCGTGATGAATTTGTGGCTAGCCAGAACCAGTTTGAATTTGGGAATGAAATCTTTGGCGTTACTCTAGACAGTTCCATTAAGGTTGCTGAGAGTTTGATCTCTGTTCCTAGTGACGATCCTGATGAGTTTATCCGTTATGGTAAGATCCCATTGCTTGTTGGTAAATGTGGGTCCTTCTTGAAAGAACGTGGGCTGAAGGTTGAAGGTATTTTCAGAGTTGCTGGTGCTTCACGAAGAGTTAAGGAGCTGCAATATATCTTCAGCACGCCTCCAGAGTATGGGAGAAAGCTGAGCTGGGAAGGTTACACTGTTCATGATGCTGCATCATTGATTAGAAGATTTTTGAATAATTTACCTGAACCATTGGTGCCGCTTGACCTTTATGAAGCATTTAGACAACCTCTTCAATCAAGACCAAGAATTCTTAATCATATAGCCACTAGAAATGAAACCATAGAAAAGAGAATAAGGTCGCTTCAGTTACAACAGAAACAACAAGAAGAAAATGATCAAAAACAACTGGAAGCTTCATCTGTTGATGCTCAACAACAGGCACCATCACAACCACCAACCGAAGAAGAACTTGAGAAATCAGAAAAGCAAAAGTTGAAAGATGCAAGAAAACAAAAGAGAATAGCAAAAGATCTACGCAGTGCCTTGAAAGATTATAGAGATTTGATTGATAAGCTCCCTGAGTCACATAAGCACTTGCTATACTACCTGTTGGACTTGTTAACTATGTTTTCAGATAACTCCAGGGACAACCTAATGACTGCAAGAAACTTAGCTGCCATCTTCCAACCTTCTATTCTATCACACCCAAATCATGATTTGAGTCCTGAAGAGTATGCGCTGTCAAGAGCCGTTGTTGAAGTGTTGATCGAATACTCTAAGAGACTATTACCTGATGTCAAGAAGTTCAACAACGATCCAAAGACCCCAACACTGGCAAGAAGTGCTGCTAACAGCCAGAGGAACTCTGTGGTGAATTTGTTGGCTGTGAGAAACAGTGCTAAAGGTTCACGGCCACATAGCAGATCATTATCATCAGCCAGCGGTATCCCTGATGGGATTACGACTTCACAAACTGAAAATGAAGATCACAATCAGACAGAAGCAGAAGATAGTTCTGATGATGATGATGTTTTTCATCCAGCAATCGAAGTTCCACCTAATAAACTGGAGATTCCAACTATTACAAGGACAGATGTTGATCAATTCTCACCACCACCACAAGAACTACTGTCTCTACCATTGCAGGAGACACTGTCACAAGGTATACCTTCTGAAGCTCAATTTACTGAGTCGACTGAGCATGCAACTTCTCAATCTAGAGAAATCCCGAACACCAAGACAAGACCGTTATCCATGTTTCCTGGAAGCCTTTTACCTCACCATCATAATAACGACGAGGAAAGACAGTCTAGATGGTTATCCAAATCTCCATCAACTGATGATGACTTGTCCGGTATCAATAGCAGCAAGAAGGGCTCTTGGTTCAAGAGGTTAAGAAGCAATTCCAGGTCCACAAGCAAGAACTGACACATACTTTCAGCTTCTTCCCTATTTGTTTGCTCTTGTTTTTTAACGAAATTCTGTAATCTTTCTTCATGATTTGCTAAAGGTGTGTTTTTTCTTATGTTTTGTTCAATTACGGGTTAAACTTTCTTTTTCTTTTGCTCTTGCTGATCTGTTTTATATAAACCTATTTTGTTCCAGGCGCTCATCGTTCATTGCCGCTCACCAAGGACCTCTTCGCTGATTTTTATACTGCCAGTTGTTTTAATACTTGATCGATCTTTTAATAGCTAACAAACTCCTTTGTAGAATTCTATGTCTCCACAGCTTCAGCTCCGCCCTCCCTTGCAACTTTAACCTTCTTCTCTAGGTCCCCTTCAATTTCTAACTTTCTCTTTTCCGGAATCGAGCTTGGTTCGATGATGACAACGTCATCATCATCATCATCAACAATCAATTCAAACTCATCATCATCATCATCATCATCTGCCTCCCTTTCTTCCTTTTCAACAGGTTTTGGTTTATCTGGGATTTCCAACTCTGGTAACTTGATCTCACCCTCTTTGTTCAATTCAACATAGAACTCCACCGTCTTCTTGACATCAGTCTCGTCAGCGATGTTTAAATGTGTACCGTACTTCACACCCAATTCGATCAATGGTCTCTCCTCGTTATCATCAAAGTCAATGTCGTATAGTAGTTTGGAGCCAATACTAATAGAGATTTCCTCGTTGTAGCCATATTTCTCCAAAAGGGCTTCAACAAGGGCACCGATAGTCAAACTATTATCAATGTTTAAAATCCCTCTTGGAATCGAACAAGCACCACAACCAGGGTTAGGAGGCATCAAGAATGATGGTGATACGAATTTATCACCAGTTGAAGAGGTATAAACCGTTCTTGAAGCATCAATAGAGTCTTGTTGTGATTCTTTGAATAGTTTTAAAGATAGCAAGGCAGAGAAACCGGCAACAACGGCGTTTGTGGTGGCAATAGCTGGGATGATGTTACCAGCAATTGATTTGATATCAAATTTAGCCTTCAACGGTATGCCAAATATATATGATCTGATGTTAGCAGCAGAGACAACAAAATTCAACGTGTCTTCATCGTCCTTATCGAATTTTATCTCTTCTTCAGTCTTAATTCTCTGTTGTAAGTTACTTGTGGCATTGAAGAAGTTTTTCAAGTTTTGTTCAATGGTCCATGGTTTTTGTCCTGTGCCCAACTCCTCATCAGTGACGGTCTCGGCTTTTGGTATTAGTGATTGAAAGTCTAGTGGGATTGGAGCCTTTCTTGATTTCCATAGGTCTGTGATGAGTAATAACTTTTCGATATCTTTGACAAACACCTTCTCAATGACTCTTTGAGCAAAATTTTCATCAGTGGTCAATGCCTTTCTCAGTTCAATCAATTCATTATTTTCGGCAATCAAGTTTTCAATCTCTTCTTGGTTATCAGTACCCAAACTCTCCAGATCTTTACCTTCAGGTTGAACGTCACTTTCATCCTCAGAAAAAATCTGACTGAATAAGAAACTCTTGGCCCAATGTATACAATGGATTGGCTGTGATGGTGTGGATCTGATGGTGCACACTGGGAATTGCTTTGGGGTTTCTCTATAGGTACAGTCATAACATTCAGTTTCATTTGGGAAAGTTGGCTGGGCTTGACCAGAGGTACCTGTTGTTCCACTCTCCATGACTCTCTTGTTCAAAAATAGGGCAATCTTGTTAATGTAGGACCTAGCAGCGATATTGTCAAGGGCATTGAAGATGATGTCGAACTGTTTGAACCAAGACAATGGGAACTTATCAGTTTCATAGATACTGGCCTGATACGAGATCAGTTTGGAGTTGAAGTAATTGAAGCTGTTAACGGCATTGACCGCAGTAATGGCCTTTGGTCTCTTGATGTCCTTGTGGCGGAACAGGAACTGACGATTCAAATTACTGAGATCGATGGTATCCAGATCAACAACATGAATCTCACCATAGCCCAGTAGGATCAGGTCCTTCAGTAACTCACAACCAATCCCACCAGCACCAACTAACAGCACCTTGGAGTCTCTGACTTTCTGGAAGACATCTCCACCGAGAACTTTGCTCAGGTTTTCTTCTCTGGTCATCTTTGATGGGTTCGAATGTTAAATTTGAGAAGTTGACCAAAACGCTATTGAAGTGTTACATGCTAAGAAAACGCGTGAAAAACAAAACTCTCACGTGACTTCTCCAAGTCACATGACCATTTCCGAGTTTTCCCCTTCTTCGCACAAAATCGGTACCGAAGTTCATCATCGAAAACCCATCTCGAACCGTTAAAAAAAAGATGAAAATCAAAACCTCTTTGATTCTCCTACAACCCTTTTCAGCAATATTAACCGCAGCCATTGACGATGTTGTCCTCCAGATTCAGAACCTCCGTGAGCAGAGCCTCCCTTTCACACTCCGCCAGACTTTATGCCACCCAAGTCGCCAAGTTCAACGGTCAAAAGAACGCCAACGGGAACTATGTTGTCTCCTTCATCGAAGGTGATGGTATCGGTGTTGAGATCTCACAAGCCGTGAAAGATATCTACAAGGCTGCCCAGGTCCCAATCGAGTGGGAGTTCTGCGATGTGACCCCTCAGCTGATCAACGGTCAAACCACCATCCCAAAGGCTGCTGTCGACTCCATCAACAAGAACTTGGTTGCCTTAAAAGGTCCTCTAGCCACTCCTGTTGGTAAAGGTCACAAGTCCCTAAACTTGACCCTTAGAAAGACTTTTGGTCTATTCGCCAACGTTAGACCAGCCAAGTCCATCGACGGTTACCCAACCCCATACGAAAACGTTGATACCGTTTTAATCAGAGAAAACACCGAAGGTGAATACTCTGGTATCGAACACACTGTCGTCCCAGGTGTTGTCCAATCCATCAAATTGATCACCAGGGAAGCTTCTGAAAAAGTCATTAAATACGCCTTTGAATACGCTAAATCCATCAACAAGAAACACGTTAGAGTCGTTCACAAGGCCACCATCATGAAATTGTCCGATGGTTTGTTCGTTGAAACTGCTAAGGACCTTGGCAAACAATTCCCAGACATCAAATTAGACTTTGAACTAATCGACAACACCTCATTGAATTTGGTCACTGACCCATCCAAATACGCTGATATTGTCATGGTCATGCCAAACTTGTACGGTGATATCATGTCCGATTTGGCCTCTGGTTTGATTGGTGGTTTAGGTCTAACCCCATCTGGTAACATGGGTGACAAGGTCTCCATCTTCGAAGCCGTCCACGGTTCAGCTCCAGACATTGCTGGTCAAAACAAAGCTAACCCAACTGCCCTATTGTTAAGTTCCGTCATGATGTTGCAACACATGGGTCTAGAACAATACGGTGACAAGATCCAAAAGGCGGTCTTGAAGACCATTGCCTCTGGTCCAGAAAACAGAACCGGTGACTTGAAGGGTACTTGTACCACTCAACACTTCACTGAACAAGTTATCAAGAACTTAGAACAAGATTAGAGAGTTTTACAACATAAAGAGATTTTACAAAGTTTTTTACATTTAAAAGAATGAAATGATATTGTCATGACCAAGGAATCCTTTTAGTAGGGTTTATATATCTTTTCACATACGGATTTTCATAGAATGTTTGTCAGTCTAGACATTATTTTGTTATTTTTGATTTCGTAAACTTCTTCTCTATAATCAAATGAAGGCGAGCGTGGAGGTAATACCCAACCAAAGCCTTCTCTAATCTCTGTTTTGGTTGGTGTCTTTTCACTCAGTTATACTATTTGTGGATGTCTGGATGTGTGTTCTGGATATCCATCTGATGCCTTTCATTGTTCACTAAACAATGAGCACCATGAGCGAGAACTAATGGTAGTTTTCCAAGTTATAGAGTCTTTCTGATAGCAATGGTACCAAACAAATCAGCTGCTACTACTTCAACCTGTAATTGTATCGCTATGTGCTACTCAATTGAGTCTCAGCGAAGAGACAACATTCATTACCACTCGTTACTTTGGACTGATGGTGGTTACCTGTTTGAACCTATTGTGAACCTTCCAAGGATTGAAGGTTTAACAGAAATGCAAACTTTGCGTTGAAGGATAAAGAACACTTTTGGAATCAACACCTATTGCATTGACACCCTATGAAGCGATTCTTTCTTTCATAAAGAGAAATTCAATACAACTCGTATCAAGCTCAATATTGACCTTTTTAGTCTTTATGGTACGAGACACATCGTTATACAGCCAAATTATCAAAGCTTTGTTTAGTTTCAATAGGATATGTTTCAGTATTTAATTGAATAAGGACACTGATGGACGTTTGGGGATTAAGTAATCCATGTGAAATCACAAATCAAATGTAGAGAATTACTACTAACAATCATCTGGTTATACCTCTCTTGAACTAAGATGACCACTGTTATAATATACTAGATAATTATTCTGTATATATATATTGCTTCTATTTGGAAAAAAAGTGATATGATCATGCTACATGTACTTAAGCAGTTTAGTCTCTTGTATTATTTATATTATATATAATTATAATTAATTAAATAATTGGATTTAAAAATTCATAATTTGATCATTTCTTGAAGTATTGAAATTTGATTTCCAAACACAAAATAACCGTTCTGGTATTGTAGTTGATTTTCCCGAAGGGATGACTTACACCTCTGCTAATTGGCAATAGACAATCAAGAATAATCCGTCACTGATTAATTAGTGGATGCCTGTGAGATTTAGGTGAGATAAGTAGGAACACTTATTAGTAATACGTTGGAATTTGATTCTGAAAGTATATAATTATGTATATGATCCCAGTTTAAAATTGATGCTATTGTGGTCGTTGCATGTGTGCTATACTTTGCAGAATTCGAAGAAAACTGATAAGATGAGGTCAGAATCGAGACGAAAAGTGTCCACAATGCTGTATTCTATAGTTTTATTTTTAGAATCATGACAAAGGGTTGGTTCTTTTCGGAACCACATTCTTGATTAGCGGTTTTGTGTCATAGTATTTTTTCTCCCGCAGATCTTGTGAAAAATTAGTAGGAACCGATCTCATCTCCTGAGTTTATATCATCTCATCGGGTGTGAAGCTTGCTATTATTTCATTTATACGCTATCAGACCTCATCTATTTTGCTGTTTGCTTGTTTTTCTTTCTTAAACCGTCGCTAATGAACCTAGAGGGTACTGGAATCAACACCATTGCCTTTTCATGTTGTTGGACATGTACTAACACTTCCTAAGCTATTCAGAGCTCGGTCAATATCTTGAACTCACTTGAGCCCTCTTTTTACACGTTGGCCAACTTCTGTCTTTCGAGTCCCTGGGATGATAAAGACGCTTCTGAACACTTCATACTTGCTTTGTTTTACCAACTTCAGACTCGAAAGAATGATTACTATGTTGACAAGTCGTTACTCTATAAAAACCGAGATGCTGCTCTGATAGAGTTGAAGTTCACTCGTTCTGTCACTTCGGACCCACAGATCATCAATAGTATTAACAAGATTGTTTCCAATATGATGTCAAAGAAACCAGTCAACCATAGAGATGCATGGCCAGGTGAACACCAGATCTTCAAGATGATCAAGCTAAACCCTGCGATTAACGATATACTACCATTGAAAAAGTTGAGCTCAACAGTGATCAAGGCACTACATCGCCACAAAGACTCCATCAATACCTTCCAACATCGTTTAGTTTTTGATTTCATCAACTGGGAGCAGACACATAGCTCCAACACCAGGAAGAGACGTTCAGAAAACATCCAGGAGCCAGACAACTTGAAGAGAAAGAAGTGTGTTCTCAGCTCACAAAGTTTCTTGCAAAAGCTCCAATGAAAGGAGACTACTTATTATAAAGTCATCCCAAACTTTCTTCGTTATCTATATTTTGACACCTTCTGTCTCCAAGTGCTAATCGTAGTAAGTTGAATCAAAAGTTTAAGAACTGCTAAATAAGCATATTAGCGAAACATATACGCTCACGTTATCCTAACTTGCTTCTATCTGAAATTGACCGAGGCACTAAAAGCCACTAATTAACATAGTTTTTTTTTTTTTAATCGATCAAGTTTATATTTAGTAGTTAGTTATCTAAGTTATATAAAAGTTTCCTAGT
>JAKTWU010000032.1:21743-38623 GCA_030582435.1 Taiozyma onychis
CTTGTTCACTAAGTGCGTCTTTTACCGCTACAAATAGACACCCTTCGCTCCATTTTGTGTCCTTATTTTCATTTGGTTGCAGAACTCGTTTGATCTTATCATTTCATCACAAGAGTTCAAAATCATTACCGATTTCACTACATTAAGCTTTTTAAACTTGTTCAGTTTTGTGATTTTCCCCTGTTTTCCAACTTTGTGGTTTTGCTCCCTTCCTTTCCCCTTTGTCCCCACTTTGTTGCCACTTTTTGCTCATTTCCCACACAAAGATCTTTGTTTTTGTTTGTGGTTCCATTGAAAGAGGTTACAAGTAACAAAAAGTTAAAAGTTTGCCTTGAATCCAACTGACTTGATATTCATCTTTTAGGTCCCTGAAATCTTGGTAAAATGTCTGACTCAAACACCAACATGGATCTCAGAGTCGGTAGAAAGTTCCGTATCGGTCGTAAGATTGGGAGTGGTTCATTCGGTGATATTTACTTAGGTACAAACATTATTAGTGGTGAACTTGTTGCCATCAAACTAGAGAGTATAACTGCTAGACACCCCCAACTAGAATATGAAGCTAGAGTTTATAAATCTTTGAGTGGTGGTGTTGGTATTCCATTTGTTAGATGGTATGGTACAGAATGTGATTATCATGCCATGGTTATTGATTTATTAGGTCCTTCATTAGAAGACTTATTCAACTATTGTAATAGAAAATTTAGTTACAAGACAGTGTTGTTGTTGGCTGATCAGTTGCTATGCCGTATTGAATATATCCATGCTAGATGCTTCATCCATAGAGATATTAAACCTGATAACTTCTTGATGGGTATTGGTAAAAGAGGATCTCAAGTTAATGTTATTGATTTTGGTTTGGCTAAAAAATATAGAGATCCAAGAACCCATCTTCATATCCCATACAGAGAAAACAAAAACTTGACTGGTACTGCTAGATATGCTAGTATAAACACCCATTTAGGTATCGAACAATCAAGAAGAGATGATTTGGAAAGTTTGGGTTATGTGTTGATATATTTTTGCAGAGGTTCTTTACCTTGGCAAGGTTTGAAAGCTGGTACAAAGAGACAGAAATATGATCGTATCATGGAAAAGAAAATGTCAACACCAGCTGAAATTTTGGGTAGAGGCTTACCAATTGAATTTGTCCATTACTTAAACTACACAAGATCCTTAAGATTCGATGATAAACCAGACTATGCATACTTGAGAAGATTGTTTAGAGATTTGTTCTTGAGAGAAAACTATCGATATGATTACATTTTTGATTGGGCTCTACAGAAACAACAACTTGCTCAAAAGAAAATGGAGGAAAGTAAAGAGCATCAAGATCAAGACCAAACCAAGAACCAAATTCAAACTCAACAAGACCAACAACAACCTCAGACACAACAAACTTTACAACAACAAGTTCCTCAACAATCATCACCATTGCAACAATATCAACAACTTCAACAGCAGCAGCAGCAGCAACAGCAGCAGCAACAGCAGCAGCAACAACAACAACAAATTGCTGACAAAATTAGACTTCAAGCTCAAGTGCCATCTCAATCTCAACCAACTGACTCCCAACTAGCTCAAATTAACAGAATGCAGACTGCTGCTCAAGTATCGTCATCACCAGTTCCTCAAAATAGACCACAACAACAGCAACAGCAACAACAACAACAACCACAACCACAACCACAACAACCACAACAGCCACAGCAGCAACAGCAGCAACAACAACCACAACAACAACAACAGCAGCAACCACAACAAAAGCTCCAAGGGGAAGATGGTATACCATTAGCCTCATATAATCTAAAAAAAATTCAACCAAGAGCTGGAGGTGATAGCAAGGGTCGTATCAATGACTGGAGATCTGAAGTTGTTTCAGTTCATGACCAACCGGGTTCTAAATTCCAACCTATATTGAAAAGAAATCTTGAACCAACAAGTCAACCACAACCACAATTACAATCACAATTACAATCTCAAGCTCAACCTCAACCTCAACCTCAACCTCAGAATCAAACTCAACAAACATCACAAGGTACTCCTCATTGGCTATGAATTGTCTTTTAACTCTTGGTTTCACCTGTCATCTTTATTTCTGGATATCTAAGAGAATTGGAGTTCTTTCATTTACTTGATTTTATAGCATTGCCATTTTTTTAATAAAGAAATATAATCTGGAATATGCATATTCAACGTTACAGCTACGTCATCAAAAAATTTAATGTGACTATTTTCTATGTACTTGCCCTATCCACCAACATAGTTGTTACTATCTAGAGCTGGTTCTTTAACTCATCATGTTTCTTACATACATATTCCAACAAATGATAAGCAATAGCAGACTTTGGAGGAATCGTATAGTCGTAAGTCATTCCTGATCTGTGATAAACCAAATCTTTCAACTCTTCAATATCAACCCATTTAGCATCAGCCAATTCCGGGTCATGACCCAAATGGATCTTTTCATTGATACCATTAAATTCGACAAAGGCACAACAACCAATCATCAGATTAGCTGGGTAAGGCCATGGCTGACTCTTGATAATATCACATTTATAACTCTTGACGCCTGTTTCTTCCCATAGTTCTCTTAATGAGGCAATTTCAATGGTTTCAGAAGGTTCGACAAACCCAGCGATAGTGGAATACATCTTACCAGGAAATCTTTTCCCACGGCCAATCAACACTTTTGAGTAGTTCTTATTCGTTACTGCAGTTATTACCACTGAGTCTGTTCTTGGAAATGAGACATTGGAAACACTAGCTGATTTGACGGGGCATTTCTTATCTGTCTCTGAAGAACATAATAGTTTCGTACCAGCATTTGTTGCAATCGTTGGAGAGCCACAACCGGCACAGAAACGATTACGTTTCAACCAATCTAAGTACATCTTGGCATAGCTGAAGATACCACTATCAAAAGAGGATAATAGGAAAATATCATTTCTATTGGTGATTCTTTTGGCTTTATTTTCAAAATGAGTAATCAATGAATCATTGGTGGAAATATCAACACCAAAATAAGCTTGACCTTTGTAACTCTTATAACTGACACCATCAACACGTTCATCCAGGCCTAAAAATGTGAATCTCAATTCATTCAGTTTGATGTCATTGCTACAGTTGAAGATAGTCCATTGATCGATCTGATCTTTCAGTTCGGTATAGGAGGCATAATATAGCTCACTTGAAGAGCCATCGAAGAAACCATAGGCAGCATCATCTCTGAACACAACGATCTTTGTACTTGCATCAGTGATCGCAACTTTGATGAACTCAGAATCCTGACGTAGGAAAGAGAATCTATTCACTGTGTCATGGCCAAAGAAGATATATTCGTCAAGAAAGTCACCAGGAGCAGAAGAAGATGCGTTTGTAGGATTGGTCATTAAGTGTTCTTTAACTTGCAAAATCCTGTGAATTGGGGACATTCAAAATTTCCCAAAGACAAAAGAGAAAAGTCCTTTACGAATTTTTCTATTGCTGGAGTGTCGTCAATCCTTATACGGTAGCGTTTTTGTTTTTTTGGGTTTTTGATGATACAAAATATGTGTATCCGGCTAAATGATTCCGGATAAATGAAATGAACAAGTGATAAGGTCTACAGAGAAAAATGTTAATACTGTAACATTAAGCATTAAAATGGCATGGCAGATTGTCCAGAGGCCTTTCTATTTGGCTGAGATGATGGTTTGGATCTCTTTGACTGAGAATTTGAGTAGTTTTTCCTTCTCTTAGTACCACCACCTTTCTTGTAACTTCTCTTTTGTGATGAGCCACCAGATGCTCTCCTTGGTTGGGAATTCGTTTGCGCCTGCGGTGCAGCATCTTGTGATGCTTTCATTTGGTTGATCAATGCTTGGTTCTGTTGTCTTTCATCTTTAGTGAAGAAGTGTGATTTGGTGGCACTTGCTGAACCCGTGGTGATAGTTCTTTCCCTTTGCAACTTGGACAAGGCAACCTTGAAATATTTGAAATAATCCTTTTGATAAAGATTCAAACCTTCCAACTGTTTAAAGCTTTCCTCGTCTTGAGGTAGTGACATTGCCATCTCTTTTAAAGGCCCATCTGCCATCACTGAAGAGCTTTGTTGAAGTCTTAAAGATGCCATCACTTGATTTCTAACATCTGATAACGTTCTAACGGCTTTCACATAGTTATCACGTTCCGCATTGCTGTTGAATCTAATTTCACTCAATTGAATAGGCTTTGGAGCTAATTTACCTCTTGGTGGGGCCAACATTTGACCAGACGAAGCATTAACAGGGGCCAAATTTGATGATGTTCTTTCAAGGTGAACTTTAGCACTGACAATAGAGGGAGGGGCTTCAAAGCTTGGGGCGCGGTTCGCTGTAGAATCTTCATGATTGCCATAAGTTGAATTTTTCCTCTTCTTTGTCTCTGTGGAGAAAGTCATGATGATCTTTTTACGACCTGAAGTTAATGACATTGCATTTGGACCCGGCTTGATGTAACTGGTAGCGAAACCAGCACCATTCATAACAGAATACTCTTGTAAAATCTTCTCTGTAATCAAATGAAAGGCTATTCTTTCTAAATCTCTTCTATCCAATGAACTCCCAGCACCATGATACTCATTCATGTCATGTCCAGCTTGTTGAATCTTTTGACTGCGTGAACCTCTAAAGACATCTTGACAGTGGATCAGTGTGACTTTGTCTTGATGAATAGAGTTGACCAGTTGCGTAAGTTTGATAGCATATTGTGTAACATCTTTCTCAATCAAAGTAGTTGAAGTACCATTCCGACAATTGTCGCAGTTTTTACCACACAGCCTCTTGTCAAACTCTTCGTTGAAGTACTGTAACACCTGTTTACGACGACAATCGGTCTTGTTCTCACAATATTGAATAACTTGAGTCAATTTGTTCATATGCTTCTCCTTACCAGAAGCATCAAGTTCTGAGTCTTTTTGGATCATAGTCTGGATTGATTTGGCGTCTCTGAAACTGTAAAACATAATACAATAGGAGTATTTACCATCTCTCCCAGCTCTACCAGTTTCCTGATAGTAGCCTTCTAGCGTTCTTGGAATGGTTAAGTGATAGACAAAACGGACATCAGCTTTATCAATACCCATACCAAAGGCAATAGTAGCACAAATCACCTTGATTTCACCTTGTTGCCACTGCTTTTGAATGTGTAGTCTATCTTCTGCCGTCATACCAGCATGATAAAAAGCAGTCTTCACGCCAACATCGTTCAACTTTTCAGAAGTTTGCTCACATGACTTTTTAGAATGACAATAGATGATACCAGTCCGGTTATGGAAACGACTTTTGATGGATTCTTCAATGTTCTTCATGTGATTCTTGTCCTTTTGCAGCACTTCATAGTACAGGTTCGTTCTATTAAATGATTGCTTCAATGAAACTGGATTTATCAACTTCAAGTTATGAACAATGTCCATCTTGACATGATCATTTGCTGTAGCTGTTAAAGCCATCATAGGAACATCAGGATAAGTCTCTTTGAAATAACTTAACGACTTGTAGTCTGGTCTGAAATCATGACCCCAGCTACTAACACAATGGGCTTCATCAACCACAATTCTGGCTAATCTACCCTCTCTGTGTAATTTAGCAATGGCATTCTTAGCCTGTGTCGAGGCACTGATCATCTCTGGAGACAAATAAACCAATTTCAACTGACCAGTGACAAAGAGATGAAACATGTTTTTTCTTTCTTCTAGTGGGGATTTTGAGTTAACCATGCCTGCAGGGATTTCTTTTGCCCATAAATGGTCAACCTGATCTTGCATCAATGAAATCAATGGAGAAACAACAATGGTGGTACCTTTGGTCTTACCAGAATTGACAATTGCTGGCAATTGATAACATAATGACTTACCACCACCAGTTGGCATTAAAACAAAACAATCTCTACCTGATAAAGTGGCATCGACGGCTTCTTGTTGGTTAGGTCTGAAGGACTCTAATTTAAAGACCTCTCTCAATCTACCAAATACCTCGTCAGTCCAAGGATATTTAGGACCATGTTGAGGCAATGGTATATCACGCAAGATTTCATCCAAATCGTCATCGTTGTGACCCAAAGCTGGAGAGCTTGGTGGCAGAGGCTCAACTTCACCGACAACTTCATTGTCTGAGAAGATTGTTTCATGGATTGGTTCCAGACGTCTCTGAGGTGGAAGATCATCCAGATCTAAGTCGCTGTCCAGGTCAATAACAACAGCTTGAGAGTTGACTTCTCTTTCTTCATCAAATTTTTCAGTTTCTTCGATGTCACCTTCATCATCTTCATCATTGTATGGGTTGTCTTGAGACCTAATCAGAGTTCTGTACTCTTCTGTGTCTTGAATTTCTTCAGCTTCACTGGAACTAACAACATCTTCTTCTCTAGCTTCTTCGTCAATCTCTTCTTCATCAACCAAAGACGTCTTCAGATTATCCAGCTCAGACTGGGAGACACGCAGTGGGTTTTGGGCTCTTTCATTATCAGAGTAATCACTTTCTGGCTGTGGAGCTTCAGAAGCACTCTTGTACTCTTCGTAGTCATCATCTTCAAACGATTCATTCCCATTATCCACGATAAAACTATCCAAGTCTGACCCATTGTCGTTTTCATCAACTTGACTTGTCACAAGACCATCCATTGTACCGTTACCAAAGTCGTCATCATCTTCAACTTCATCATTCAGATACTGGTTCTGTAGTGGTGGTGCAGTTGGAACGTGGACTCTGGTTGGTTCTCGTTTTCTAACTGGTTCTTCAGATTCGAAATCTTCCTCAATCTGGTTATCAAGATCCAGATCATCATAGTCATCAGCGTTCATCTGTTTTGATTCAACTCCGTTGTTTTGTTTTGGAGTACCGTTCACTCTGTCAGATTCTCTTGAGGTATCTGCCACTTGGACATTCCCAGTAGCGCTGAAACTTGTTCTCAGATCAAACGTGGTCTGTCTCGAAACATGATCTGGTTGAAAAACTGTTTCCGAAGCTTGAGCAACAGACTGAGGAGCTTCAAGGACACTCGTACTTGAGTTTATCGATTCTTGTGATACTTTAGTGGTCTGTAGTTTGGATAATTGGGTTTTCAAAGTGTCTTGTTTGAGTTCAGTTTGTGATATCTGCTTATTCAAATCACCTCTCTTCACCCTTTTATCATTCTCAGATAAGGCTGTGGATTCTTCAATTGATAGTCTCTTGACCAACAAATGGATTCTCTTTTCACAAACATCGATGTATGAGCTTTGAAGTGCAAGAATCCGATTTGTAAGGTTGTTATCTCCGGGTATCGCAGTAGCGGATGTGAAAGATGTAGTTGTGTTGTCTGCTGACTGCAGCTGTATAGCTCTTGGACGTGGGGCAGATGGTGCAACTATTTGTGGTACCCTAACAGAATGTTGGGGTATCATTCCTGATTCAGCAACATCTGAAGGTCTATTGAAATCATAGTTGTCCAGGGCGGTCAGGTCGGATTCATTAATGTCATTTACATCATTATCATCATTACCAGGCGTTCTTAGACGAGCCGAAGGTGTTGGTTTGGGCTTCTTGGTAGAGTTGGATAAAACAGCATTTGTTGTCTGCCTTCTTTTTGCAGTTGTTGTGGGCGTGCAGTCAATGTCATCATCAAAAGTTAGATCAATAACAGCAGGTGTTGTGGCAGACCTTTTCGCCGTGGGCAGGTTTGAATGTTGGAACGTTGGTTGTGGCGATGATTTCTCACTCGAGTTGGGGCCAGCCTTCCCCATCAAATTCTCACGTCTGATTGATCTAAGCCCTGGAGTACGTGCCGACTTCTCAACATTTGTGAGCACAGAACCAATCTCATGGGTTTGGGGGGATGGAAGTTGAGGTTTGGGCAGTGGGGCGGCAACCGTTGTGACGTCTTTATTTCTTTGGGAATTTACGGTATTGGTGATCTCATGGAGCATAGTCAGCCTTGGGATGTTGGCCTTGGTTTGCTCTAGCCAGGTCAGATGTGACTTGAGGTTGTTTCTAACCATGGTCTCTTTGGTTAGACCTAATGGCGAACTAAAAGGGCAGCTGGAACTAACAAAACGAAGACGAGAAACACAAACAAGTGAACCCTCTATAAGTATGGAAAGTGCTATGTAGAGATGAGTGGCGTCAGGGGGTTCCAGTGACCTTTTAGCGCTCTTCTAGCTCGAAACGGAGTGAAATCAGACTCAGGCTTTATCTGTTTGTTGCCTTTGTTTACTTTCCAAAAATTTTGAAAAGCGCGAAACTTTCGCGGTTTCGCGTTCTGTTCTTGGAGAGACGCGTTATAGGAAAAAAAGTGATGGAGGATGTGTCAGTAGTTGCGGTTTGACTCTAGAACGTCCTGTAATCATCCAAAATGGCTAGAGAAAGAACGGCGGAGAACCTCCCTTGGTATGTCCTTGCGCATGTGTCTTGTTCTTAGAGTTTACTAACGCAGATCAGGGTTGAAAAATACCGTCCAGACACATTAGATGACGTTTATGGCCAACCAGAAATAGTCGATACAGGTAAGTTCCCTTTGACTCTCAGACATAAAAGTACAATTATTTACTAACTGGGGCTAGTTCGCCGTTTTGTCAGGGATGGTCGTCTACCACATCTTTTATTTTACGGTCCTCCGGGTACTGGTAAGACCTCTACTATCACCGCTTTAGCTAAAGAAATCTACGGTTCGAACTATAAGAACATGGTCCTTGAATTGAACGCTTCAGATGATCGTGGTATTGATGTTGTGAGGAATCAAATCAAGAATTTCGCTAGTACGATGCAAATCTTTAGCAAGGGTTTCAAATTGATTATTTTAGATGAAGCTGATGCCATGACTAACGTTGCTCAAAACGCCTTGAGAAGAATCATTGAAAAATACACCAAGAATACCAGATTTTGTATACTGGCCAACTATGCTCACAAGTTGAACCCAGCTCTATTGTCCCGTTGTACAAGATTCAGATTTAGTCCTTTGAGTGAATCATCCATTCAAGAGAACATTCAAAAGGTCATCATTAAAGAACGATTGAATATCGGTAAAGAAGCAGAATCCGCATTACTAAAACTATCAAAGGGTGACATGAGAAAAGCATTGAATGTCTTACAAGCTTGTAAGGCTGCCACCGATGGTGAGATTACAACCGATATGATCTATGAAAGTGTTGGTGCTCCACATCCAAAGGACATTGAAACCATCTTAGATTCGATTCTAAAAGACGATTGGAGCACTGCCATTGCCACACTAACAAAGATCAAGCAATTGAAAGGTCTAGCGTTGATCGATCTATTACAGGGATTTGTTGAAATTCTAGATCAATTTGAATTGAAAGTGGAAACCAGAGCTGCCATTTTAAGAGGTTTGGGTGATATCGAATATGCTATCTCAAGAGGTGGCAATGAAAAGATTCAATCAAGTGCCAGTATTGGGGTGATCAAACAATCACTAGAGTTTGAAGCATAGAATAGGATGAACATGTGATAGTAAATTGTAGAACGTTTGCGATATGCTGTGGTATTCTAAGACACATTCAATCTCTGAAACGAAATAGGTTTATCCTTGGTCCCCGGAAGGAGCTGACATAGGGTCGTTGAATCTTGGAAGATAGATCTTAGCCTAGAACAACTCTCTTACTAAGTGCTGTTCCCAACGCCGTTGTGTGCGCTGGCAAAGATCTAGGTCCATGACGATTACAAAGCTGCAGCCGTTATTCGAATTGAAAAAAAAAAGGAAGGATTCTGTTGCTAAACAACTGGTGAAGATGATATCACAGTGCACGCTAAAGACAGATTACCTGCAACATTGAGATCAAAGACCGCAGATCTTTGAACAAAGCCAGGCAAGCAAACAGGCAATTTCTATTTTATTGCCCAGGATTTACGACGTTGCCATAGTTCTACAGGCATTTTTTACAGTGAAAATTGGTGATTTCGCGTATGACATAAACATCTGCAATGTTGCTGGTTACGATCCATCATATTCCACTTTTGGTCTAGAAATGTATACCGGGAACCTCGCTTCCTATAAGAGTCTCGATCTTATAAATACTTCGACAATCCGGTTTCCTATATTGTTCTCTCTTTCTTCTCTTCAATTATATCGTCATTCATTAACCTTAACAAACAGAAAACCACAAAGAAAAAACAAAAAATATGTCACAAATCAAAATTAACTCATCGCTTGCAAATTTCCAACTCCCAACTTTCTTTCAAAACCCTTTCGAGTCCTTGCAAAAGTCCTTCAAAAACATGTCGTACAGATCACGGATCTTGAAGGAGACTAAAGCGCTCCAGACCAATGAGATTCCAGGAATATCTCCAATCCCAACTGACAACCTCCATGTCCTGTACATTGACATTAAAGTTAAGAACAACACCCTATACCCAGAGACATACCGTGTGAAGATCATGCTCCCTGAAGAGTATCCATTCGTCCCACCTGTGTGCCTCTTTGTCACTGATCTTGAAGAAGGCATCTCAACTATTCCAATGCATCCACATATCTACTCCAATGGCCATATCTGTCTCGACTTGCTAGGGCCTGGTTGGACCCCAATTCACTCCATCTCAAGCTTGGCAATCTCACTACAGAGCTTCTTAGCAAGCAACAGCACTAATGAAAGACCTCCAGATGATGAAAGATACGTTAGAAAGGGCACCAAGGATCCATCAAAGACTAAGTTTGTCTATCATGATGATAGCGTTTAAAACTGGCAAGTTTTCTAATGTGTTATGTGTACTATGTTTACGACTGAAGAGTGAAAACGGTTTTGTTTCGACCTGATGATTGTAGTCCTATGCCTTAATGTTTAAACCAATTCTTAAGCTCCAATGCAGGTACAGAGAGGGTATTTACTTTATTGGTTTGCCGATTTATCGATTTATCGAAACAAGTGAGATCTCGAGACTTAGGATTCAAACCTATATTAGAACTACCCCCACCTCGATATTCTACCTGGAGATCAGATGTATATACCTTTTCCCAAAAGAAAATGATTGATCTGAGAGTGAGATGGCTTTTTCGGGATATCTATGACGTCATTGGATCGCGTATTTATTTTCTCCATATAGATTCCTACAAGATAAATATAGCATCTAAAGAAGATATAGAAGGGAGCCAGCCCAGTTTAATATATTTTTCAAGAACTAAACTATAGTTCGCTCTCCATATCTTTGAAGGCTGGAGTCTGAACAGTCGCTTCATAAATACCTTCCGGTTCAAAGAAGGCATTATACTGCGGTATTTCAGCAAGTTCAATTACCTCCTGCGTCTTCATGTAAACGGTATTCTGATCTCGATAGCATACCCTGCAGTTCCCTCACAATACAGTTCAGCAATGCAGTCTTCTCCCTCCTTTATTTACTGTAAACTCTTAACCAAACTTTGATAATCATTGAACAAATCTTGTAATTCCGCAATAGTCAACTCTTGGAATTGCCTTCCTTGGTATTTACCCAAGTCAACAGGATATCCATTCTGTGGTATGCTTTGTAAAGCGGGTTGAACCTGGGACTTCAGTGATGAAGATCTTGAACGGGAAGGTAATGAGGGCAAGAAATCACGGGAGGAGGTTCTTGAATGAGCAGGTTTAGTCCACTTCATGACATCACCCATGAAGTTCTTTAGTGGATTGGATTCATTGAGGGTACCTGAGTCTGGTAATATTCCTGGTGAGGTGTGTTCTGGGGATCTTAGTCTATTCATTACGGTTTTCAACGACGTATCAAATGCAGAACTTAAGAAGTTACCTGAGGTGGTTAAGATACCATTAGTGGTTGTCAGATTCTTTTGGTTTTTGATCATAACTTCTTCTTTGGACAGTGGTTCATAATCATACGTGGAGATGTCTAAAGTTTGAATGTACATCAATGAGGCTTCCAAATTTGTCAGGCAATAGAGTTGGTCACTTTGTAATGATTTACCATCTCTTAGGTTCTTGATGTATTGAAAGTTTAGATAGAAGTCACATGTGCCATACTCCGTTTGATTATAGATAATGATTAGATAGATCAATAGCGGTAGGATGTAATCTCCGCTTATCTGTTCATTTTGCAAATGCTCTTTTAAGAATGTGTTTAATTGAGAATGGATCTCCATGATCTTTGTAATCTTCTGTAGTGGTGTAATCAGACTATTCAAATGTGCAAACTCGGATGAGATCTTGCGGAAAATGGGTAGTTGTAAGTCGACATCGTAAACGTCTATCAACGTGGTGTACTCTAGATTCTTGACCTTCTTGAGGATTTCTAGCTTCGCCAATATGTATCTGTTGATGGAATTGAATTGCTCGTTCTTCCATATCAGCTTTTCATGCAGGGCATTCGTCAGTTTGTACTCTGCCATCTCGGCATACCTCTTGACCTTATCCTCGTCCTTATCTTCGGCTTTTGTCTCATCCATAGAGTTCAACTCCTTCAGCTCCACACGGGCAGTGTTGACCGTTCCCTTGACAAACAACTCTGCCTTCAGTTGGAAATCATGGTAGAACTGCTGGAATAGCATCACAATCTCATCGTAGCTCAGCGGTTTGGCGTATTTTGGCCTTGTGAGCTCCCTTAGGAATTCATTGACATGGTTGTTCAACTTGAGTGGCAATTCACCCTGGACAATATCGAGCTGGGACTGCAGCTGTGCCAGCTCATCGTTGTGCTTTGGTGTCTCCACGGATGCTCCCAGTGGATCAGAGCTCATTTATGTGAGGTTTGTCGCTGTTTACTCTGTGCAAACAGTGAAAGTTCTAGAATTTTGTGACATTTTCTCACTTTTAATACATAAATCGTAAGTACCGAACCTTGAACAGTAACAAAGACCAAATTGACCGCCACCAAAACATGTCCAGAGTACGCAAAAGAAGCTACTCGCCCACTCTCGATGATATCAGACAATACAACATTAAACGTGTACGGCTTCTGCACGATTTAGGCTCTTTTTCCCTCGACGATTCCTCCAACAGCAATACCAAAGCTACCACAACAACATCGGACACTTATCACGAGTACATCCCAGATATCGAGGAGTTTCTCCTCCAAAACCAGGACGACGATGACATCATTCAGTCTTCCAAACACATCACGGATTTGCAAACAGTGGATCCAGATCACATAGTCATCCCTTCCAAAGTCGTCAACAGAGCCATCTCCACATCTGAGACCAAGTCTATCTTGAACATATTGAAATCCAAGAAACGGATACTGAGAGACTATCATGGCGTGGAGAGCGCAATTACAAACGATGATGTGATGAATGAGCTTGAGATCAAACATAATTGGAGTCTTATTCCCTATGAAGATCCCAATATGACAGTATTCAAGAGTTGGGAAAAATGGTACTTTAACGTGTTCAGGTTACACGAGTTTGGCTCGGCAATGGACGATGACTCAATGATGTATGATGATACAGAGACTCAAGATATACCGACGCCTAAGGTGAGGAACACATATGGAGGGTATTACAATAATGTTTCGTCGGAGGCTAGTTTCGATGACAGTCGGATGGATATAGATTAAGAGCTATAGACGAGAAGGACGGCTCTTGGGGAATTAATGACAATGAAACTACAATAAGTCCTTGTAGGCTATTGGTCAAAGTCTTGTAGCCTTAAACACTCCAAATCATCTATTTACAATTAACCTTACCCAAAGATATAAACGTTATAGTCAAACTCATCATGCTTCTTCAATACTTCTTCAGTATCCTCCCATGGGACTTTAAAAATACCAGCATTGATCTGTGGTATATCAATTGTCCTCTTGCCACTATCATCCAATTGTCTATGAAGATCACTCAATGCACTATCAGTGTTCTTAACGATCTCATTTGGGGTATCCTTTCTTCTACCGACACCACGACTTGTGAATAGACAGGCAATGATATGGCCCTCTTTGCCAGCATTCCCAGGCTCTGATGGATCGGTGTGTATCAGAAAAGCTGTGCCTATAAGCTGATCTGGCGTGGAATTATGACAATGATGTTGATAGATCAAATTCGCCTTTGGGAACCTCCTAGCAAATTGGGCTGCGATCCCAGCACCCCAGCTGCCAAAACAATTACAGGAGTGTGCTAGAATAGCGGGCTGCCTAACTAATTCAAATAGATCGCCTTTTAGGTACTTGATGGACATGTTTGGTATTGTTGCTATAAGGATGGTGAATGAATAATATCTCTTTTCTCCAGATTTTTGTAAGAGTATATATCAGTTCTGGTTTTACGCTGCCTCCTTGTAAATATCAGCATCTGACATTTTGTCACATTTTATTTTTACCTGTTGCCGCTCTGAATGCCACAATTTTACTGTCAAGTAGCAGAAACGAAAGAGTCTGCAAATAATAGTGGCAACCATAAGTTTGGGCTCGTTGAGGCTCTGGGTTTTAACTAAACGAAGATCCTCTCTTGATCTTGATGTCTTCTTACTTAATCTGCAAGCAAATTACTTCACAATTATGATTATTGATTTCTTACCTCCTCCAGAAACCTACATCAACGATGGTCCTTATTCCCTAGACAAATTAGTAATTCCAGAAGTACACGTTGAAAATGGTCGTGAACTATCAGTTACTTATCAATTGAAGTGCACAGCCAGGCCTATGATGAGCAAAAGGTGGAGGAATCTTGCTCTTACTGGGGTGTTCACCAGATTGTTAAAGAACCACGGTACTGTTATCATCAGAGACACTGCAGAAAATTCAGATACCTCTAAAGCCCCGAGATTAGCGGAAATTTCCGGATCACTGAAGAAAACCGTGGTCTTGTCGAGTTTCAACAAGGCAGTACTAGGTCTTTAAGAACCAAGAAATGCCATAACTTGTACGTTGCTAACACCCTACACCCTGTTCCAGCTGGTCAGAGAATCCACCAACACAATGTGTATTCCCGTTTCAAATTTTTGCCAACAGCGAATGATTTCAATTGGTGATGAAACCCCTCTTGTCCATGGTGGTGAGTTGTTTGAAAGAGTCAAGAAAGGGGTGAATTTCTTGCAAAGCTAACCAAAGCTGGTCTAAAGTCCAACGGAGAATCAACAAGTCCAGATCGTCTAGTCTGGTACCATGAGGTTACATTTGGGAGATACATTGAACCTGGTGATGAGCTGGCTACTCAAACGAAGAAAGCTGAACAGATCGCTAAGGAGTACATCCCCGATGATGTCATTTGGAACAAAAATGATGATCTTGTGATTACTTCTATTGCTAAGCCAGTTAAACACAATGGTGAACCCTTATTACTTAGCTCTTGAGCTGCTTGGGTCGGTGATTATTACGATAATTTCAAAGAAGATCCAAAGATTAAAGTTGGTATTGATGGTCTTTTTGAAGAGGCTGAGAAAGTTGGTTCAGTTGGTCGTTGAGTTTGAACAAAACATGAGTGGAAAAGTGGTGATTTAGTCTTTGTGTATAATTTTCAAGTTAGTCACGGGAAACTACCTTACAAAGAGAGCAATTTTGGTTGGTATGTGGGATGAAAAGGTCCCAGAAAGAGGCAAATTGTTTGTTGATTACCATTTGCGATCGTTATGTCAAATGTTTTGATTAACTTCTGGAGTAATGTGCACTTATCATTATTTTCTTTCACGTATGTCTAGTCTCTTTTAGCGGCTCAAGATTCTAGAGAATCCGGTGCGATGGGACAGACAAATTATTTACAAAACTGCGGTCCGTAAAATGACCAACTGTTAATAAGTCTGTTCTGAAATCTAATCTGCCCCTTCCGCTGTACGTTGTAAGCCATGGACACTATAATGCCAATTTTTTTGCCCCGGATAAAATTAAGTCCATTAATCCAAAGGGGTGGGTCTTCCGGTGAACTCACTGTTTAACATTAATTATAATCCAAAAAACCACTTCAAGCCTTCTTTCTAGCACCCTTAGTTACGTCAATTGCCATGGTTTTCAACTGATGACCTCGTATAACTATTCAGAGTTCATTTGGAATCAGCTGAAATTTTGTAAACTTCAACACGTCCAATTTTTGGATTCATCAATCATATTTGAGGTGCTAATTAAAAAATAAAAGTAATATTACGACGTAAATAAATAACTGATATATAGAATTATGTATATATATATTAGCTAAATAGTAATACAGGCACTTAACAGTTTATGCAATGGTATCTAATTAAATACCTTGAGGGATGAACAACCACCGTCACCGTATTTCCTCATTGAAAGTGATGGAGGATCATTAATAACACTGGCATTCTTCGTTTGAAAGATTTCATCCGTCGTCTGTTGGCCAGGGGAGAGCTCTCGTAGTTATTCGATATATTAGTAGAATTTGATTATGATTAACAGTGACCAATATTAGAGGGATATTTCTGAGCAAATAATTCATCATGCTTCAAATGATAAGTTTAATCACCCAGTAAGAGCTTCCCTTTCACAAAAGAAATAACCGCATGGACAACAATGAAATCTTCTCTTGGTAGCCAAAAGATGATATTGGAACCAAGATACATCTATTGCATCAGTTAGATTCTTGATGGCAAAAGATTGACCGTACTGTTCAGATCTCCCATTTATGTGATAGATCTTCATCAGAAGAATAACGCTCTCAACCCGATTGAGATATTACAAATCATGAGAAAAGTTGTTCTAGTGCCTTATGCGTATTGAGCCCGGCTTCTTTCATGCGTCAAACCATCCAGTTGACATACACACAGCTTGTCCCACTAGAAATATGGGACTTCCAAAGAATCACGATTTTGCTACTAGGCAAAATCGAACTAGCGAGCTACTAACCAAAAAGAATCTGCCGAAGATCCTAATTTTAACCGTCAAAATGAATAAAAGAGACATCCTTCTGTCTCTCACCTCTCTTCCCATGTGGCGTTCCTTGTTGCTACTCAAATTTGGAAAAAAAAATAGTAAATCTCTTTGTAAAACGGTTCATCCTTATGCAGGGGAACT
>JAKTWU010000033.1:0-36116 GCA_030582435.1 Taiozyma onychis
TCTTGCCTTCTGATAGGTGACAAATGGATAACCATTGAACACCAAGTACCAGATTTCTTTGTTGCAGTTTATATTCTAAGGGAGATTTTCCTCTCTGTACCTCAATGCAAGATGGTGGCTCTTCGTACAACTTACCCGATTCAAATCTAAGCTCAAAATCATCCGCTTCAACAATTGAGGAAGTCCTTCTCTGACCGGTTATTTACCCATGTTCGAGTTAGACTAGGGTACTCCATCTCCTTGACTCAATGAGCTAACACTTTTCCCGCTCTGGGAACAAATGCTATTAACATGGCCAACTCTGTCATACACTTGTCCCGTTTCTTTTTTCTTCTTTTTTTTGGCGCAAGGGCTCCTGCAAAGGAAACTGGTGGAAGGTGCAAAAGAAGGAGGTGGTGAGAAAGAACAATCGCCGTGCCGAAGTCCGAGATCTGTGCCATTTTCTTAGGTCTCGCTTGCCTCGAATGCTGGTGCAGTTCCTAAAAGTAACGCTATTGGTCTAAAAATAATATCAGGGTCTGACCATGTTGTTTTCTACCAGCCACAAAGTTAGCTTCAGAGATTGGTTCAAAAACTAATGAGAGCACTGAAACACTGAAACATTTGATCTCTGTTCAACCGCCAAGTTTCTGTTTCTGGCCCCTTTTTGTGGTATACTTGGTTTTCATCTGCTGGCCTTCTCACAACTATAGAAACTTTCCCATGCCCTTGACTGGTGCTTAGTGCCAGCATATAATTTCAGTACTACCAAATAGAGCCTCTCGCAGGGAACAAAATCGAAACTTGAGAGAATTGTATGATGCAGTTAATTTATAAGGAAGGACACGTAGAAGAAACAGCTTCACTTTCACAATTTGACGGAGTTTATAAGCACATATAATGGCTCCGTGCTTTTGTGAGGTTAGCCTGATAGGTGAAGAGAAGCAATAGCAATATTCTAGTGTGGTCAATCTAAGACTAGGCTACCTATGCTGTAATTTACGCTGTTGTTTCTCCAAAAGCCTTACTCCCTCTGTGTATTTCACAGCATGATACCTCCGTTTCTTTGAAACTTTTCTAGAAACCTGAAAACCAAAGTCTCCCTAAAAGGTCACACAATCACGTTGAATCATCCGAGTCGTCACATTATAAACACAACTCTCGTCTTTGGTACACTTTTCAATATCACACACAAAGCTGGTCCGTCCACAGTTTTCTTTTCCGATACACAACAGCGAAAGAATCATGAATATCTTAAAGTCTAAAGAGAAGAGATTATCAAATCTATTTTATCTATCCCAACTGTCCCATACCCAGAATATCCAGGCTTCTGCCTTGTTGGTCGATCCACAATCACTCTCCTCGCTATCTCTGTATCATTATTATCCTGCTTTCCCGGGTCCAACAACCCAGTGGTGCTCCTGATGTGCTAAAGATCAAAAATCCTCAAAGTTTAAGGTTCCAAAGCTTGCTTGAGGTATCATTGGATATCGTATTATTGAGTGAGAGTCAATATATGATGGAAGGTGATGTTGCCCGTTTGAGTTCCAAGTGGCAATATAATCTACGATATATTTCTATCTTCACGAGGTTTTTTCAGAATCCCCTATTTGGTGTTGTTAATAATCATGGAATCAAGATCTTCATAAATCAGGGCTTCAAAGATAGTAATGACTATAATCTAAAGAATGCCTTGATTTCATTGATGGAGTTGAGTGAGGTTATTAATGAAGAGTTGGACTCTGAGTTCAAATTGATGATATATCTAAAGAGAAGTGAATTTGAATCGGAATCCAAGGTGTTGATCAAAAATTTGAATTGGCTAGGTGGAGTATTATTGAATAACGATAGAGAAGATTTGAACAAGTTTAATGATTGGTTTATAATGGAGTTTGATGTTTAGTTTGCTTTTTACAAAATGTTTTTTATATTAGGGAATCATTGATACAAGTAGCACAATTACACTAGGTTTTCTATTCAGCAAGTTTCAAGACTTCTTCTTTACCTTCCCTGATACTGACTTCAGGGCTGATTTGGATTCTCTTAACAGCAAGCTTACCGTCTTTGAAAATCCAGTGAGATCTCTTGATACCATTAGGTAATTTCTTAGCACCCAATAAGGTGATCAATTCCTTCTTTGGATCACTTAACAAATCGTACTGGAAACCTTGCTTCGTCTTGAATGTGTTTTGAGCCCTTGGAGTGTCGGCAGATAGACCTAAAACTAAAGCTTTGTCCTTGATTGAGTTGTAATTATCTCTAAACCCACAAGCTTGTCTAGTACAACCAGGGGTACTGGCCTTTGGATAGGCAAAGATGATAATGATCTTGTTCTTTTCAGCTAGTTCTTTCAAGTCCAATGGTTCTTCATCTTGGTTTAGCAAGGTCAATTCAGGAATGTCATCGCCGATTTCAAGTTCCTCGTTTGGGTTTTTCTTTGTAACTTTAGTAGTCTTTGCCTTTTCAGTACTCTTGGTGGTTTTAGTGGTTTTGGCCTTTGGCTTGGTGACTTTAGCATTTTTGAGGGACTCAACTTTGGCTTTTATCTTAGAAGAGGCGGCAGCAGCACGGGCAGAACGTCTAGGACCTAACATCTTGACTGTGAGTGGGCAATTGGAACTGGAACGAGGTGGGAAAGATTTGTTTTGTAGGGAAAATTTCAAGATTTTTTGTAGGGCAGATGTGGCTCTGATTATATAACTAATCGGTGATTTATGAGTGGTCAATTAGCCAAAATTATGATCATCACCGTCTAGAAAACTGCAATTGGACGCTTTGGATGATATTGCCTCAAATTCTTACTTTCCAAAGAATAAATTGCCAAATCAATGGCCTCCAGTAGGGAATTTCGACTGCTCCCCCATAGTTAATTACGTAATGCCAGCAAATTTTCAGACAGGAGCTCATCGCATAAGCAAGAAAAAAATTCTGTCACTGATAATAAGAATGAGAGATTAGGAGAGAAGCAAAGTATATAAACTCACGATGGCAAAGAAAAGTGAGTTCAAAAAGTTACTTTAGATGTGAGAAGGACACCTACTAACACCTTTCCCCAGTCTCCAAACACTCAAGAGCTGCCAGAAGAAACGAGATCGAAGAGCCAGAAGCCAAAGAGCTGCATAAGGTTGACAGAGCTGAAAAGACTGATCTAGCCAGTGCCATCATCAGGGCCACCGTCAAGAAGAACGAAGACCTGCTGCATAACAAACAGGCAAAGAAGCAGGAGAAGAGTAAAGTCTTCAAGAACAAACAGCAAGCTGCCACACTGACGAAAGATAAACTAGAAAAGGCCATAAGTCTTAGTGACCGTCTAGAAGGTAAGATCATGAAGAGTACGCTGAGGGCAAAGATGGTTCAGAACGCCAGAAAGGCCAACTGGGATCAGATCAACGCTCTGAGTAGAGGGGCTTCCACTCCAACCAACAAAGCTAACGATGAAGCTGAACTGGAAGAAGAGGAAGAAGACGCTATGGAGGACGATATCTACGCTAACAGCGAGGACGAGGGCGAAAAGGCACCAAGAAACGCTTTCGCTCTTCTTGAGGAAGTCGAGGCCTGATCTTTGCTGCCCATCACAATGTACACTAACCCACGTTTCCTTTAAATCCCCATTTCTTTGTAGCTCTTGTCTATTCCTGTCTATACACACTAATGGAGTGTTCGCGAAACCGTTCTGTAAAATCTAATCTAGAAATTTCGATCAATTACGTGGCACAAAAAACCAGCCTTTACACGTTTTCACTTCATCAACACGTTCCAGACCTGCTCTAAACTGCTGATTCCCGCAATGAAACTCTCTTCTGTCGCTCTCCCTGTTGCATTGGCTCTTTTAGCCGCTGCTGAAGTCGATCATCCGGCTTTTGTGGCCTTTGACAAGTCCTCGTTATCGTCGTCATCTTTCTTTGAACAGTTCGACTCTGACGATTGGGCTCAATTGTGGAAGATCTCCAAGGCCAAGAAGGACGACGAGTTCTCCTACGTTGGTGAATGGAATGTGGAACAGTCTTCCGTCTTTCCGGGTTTCGACGGAGACAAAGGTTTGGTCTTGAAGACCCCATCTGCTCACCATGCTATCCATGCTGAACTATTAAATCCATTTAACAACGACAACGACACGCTAGTCTTACAATACGAGGTCAAATTACAAGAGGGCTTGAGATGTGGTGGTGCTTACATCAAATTGTTATCTCAAAATGGTTTGCCAACTGAGGAGAGTCAATTCAACAATGATACCCCATATCAAGTCATGTTTGGTCCTGACAAATGTGGTACCACCAACAAGGTCCATTTCATTATCCGTCGT
Source organism: Taiozyma onychis (assembly GCA_030582435.1). Classification (NCBI taxonomy): domain Eukaryota; kingdom Fungi; phylum Ascomycota; class Saccharomycetes; order Phaffomycetales; family Wickerhamomycetaceae; genus Taiozyma; species Taiozyma onychis. The sequence continues at coordinate 4,283 of JAKTWU010000033.1, forward strand.
AAAGACCAGAACACCGGTAAGTATGAGGAAAAGCACTTGTCCTTACCTGCTGTTGCCCGTGTTACCAAGACTACAAACTTATATACCTTGATCATTGAACCAACCCAAGACTTCCAAATTAGAATCAATGGTGACATCGTTAAAGCTGGTAATTTGTTAACTGATGGGGTCTTGAGTCCAGGCTTGAACCCACCAAAGGAAATTGATGATCCAAATGATGTCAAACCTGAAGAGTGGGATGATAGAGAAGTTATTCCAGATCCTGAACAAACTTCAAAGCCAGACGACTGGGATGAAGATGCCCCACGTTCCATCCCTGATCCAACGGATATCAAACCAGAATCGTGGAATGAAGATGCTGAAGAGTACATTATTGATCCGGATGCTGAAAAACCAGAAGATTGGGATGATGAAGAAGATGGAGAATGGATCGCTCCTTATATACTAAATCCAGAATGTCAACAACATGGTTGTGGTAAATGGGAGGCCAGACAAATTCCTAACCCTGACTTTAAAGGGAAATGGAAACAGCCTTTAATTGAAAACCCTGCTTACAAAGGTGAATGGGAGCCAAAGAAAATTGCTAACCCAGACTACTTTGAGGACTTCACTCCTTCCAACTTGGAGCCAATTGGTGGTATTGGGTTCGAACTTTGGTCAATAGATAGTGAAATCTTATTTGATAACATTTACCTGGGCCACTCTATCAAAGAAGCTGAATTGATTGGTAATGAAACGTTTGTTCCAAAAGCTGAAATTGAATCCTTAACTGCTAAAGAATCACAACCAAATGCTGTTGAACCAGATACTCCACCAAAGTTTGAAGAAGAGGAAACTGATATTTTTGACGATTTGGTTAAGAAAGTTGAAAATTATATCGTTGATGCTCAGGCTTATTTCAGAGAATTCCTTGAATCACCATTGGAAACTTTAAGCACTAGACCTGCTGAAGGTGGTATCTATGCCGGTGTCTTGGTTATTGTCACCACTTTCATCCTATTAACATTGACCTCGTTCTTAGGTTTGTTTATAGGTAGCGACTCTGCTTCAGTTTCACAAGGAAAGACATCAGATGAAAAGATTGAGGAAATCGAAGAATCCACAACCACCACTGGTGCTTCAAAATCAGAGACTAAAGCTACAAAACGTACCTAGTTCATTGGTTTTATAGTCTCAAGTACTCTATAATTCTTTATTCTTTTGGAATTGCTACGAAATTACGATGGTCACTTGAGCTTTGTAGAAACGAAAAATCGTGCACTGACGCTGTCAATACCATCGGCATACTACCAACTACGGTCGTCAGTACTATTGACGTACTTTAAGCGTAAGTAAGCTGCTGAAGTCGATCCGGGGCTTGATAAAATTTCCCTTCGGTAAACCACAATTTACCAAATCCCAATCAACAAGAATGTGTATAAAACACCAGAAAACCACGTCAGTCTGGGATTTTTTCTAGCTGAGTTAGTTATAAAGTGGATCTTGTGTTACTTTCAAGCTCAAATTGGTTGAATTTTTTTAAGAAATATTTGGAGAAGAAATTACTCAATAGAATCTTGAGATATTAGGAAGGAAATTTTAAAGACAAATTAGCATTCAAAGCTTGAAATTGAAATATCTATGATAATACCTTCTAACAGTCGTCAAACGACGCGTCAATTTAATTTCAGTGTAGATTAACATTGGAACTAATATTAAAGGCACCAGTCATTTAGCGTCTACAAAGGGCTCAGCTGTGTCATCTTCCTTCTATTTACTCAGAAATTCTGGAAATCCGACACTAATACGTGGTGCCCACAGGTGAAAAATTATACACAGATCGACACTTTTCCAAAACAAGTAACTGAACAGACAAAATATGCCATGGTGGAGCACCCAAAGTTGAGGAGGAAGTAATGCTCATTCTCAGAACTTGATTTCACCAGGCCACGGATCACCGTTGAGAGTGGATTATAGAGGTGTGTGGTGTGATCTCCAAAGAGTATATTTGAAACGAGACTAGGTGCGCTACCCTGATAAGTTTTGAGGGTCGTTGGACCATAGAGGATGATCTGATTTGGAATCCCAGGATGGCTGAATCAGTGCTTAGATGCACTTGGTATTTAGCCGGACTACATTTGAGGCATTTTGATTGACTTCTAGAGCTTCACTAATATGCTTCTACATTTTTAACAGCAAGGGACTATCATTTAGCACCATCCCAAAACAGGTCGCTTATGTTAGTCAGCATAAGGTCGTTTAAGACTCAAAGCATTAGAGGACACCAATCAAAGCAACTCAATCCCGATGAATTCAGCGACAAGCTAAAACCCAGAGTAGTTTCTCCTGGCGGGTGAGTCCGCCTAACAATTCTTCAACTGAGAGGCTGCATGGACTCCCTTCGGCTTGTGAAGAATAGGTTAACAGATAATAAGTCTGATTCGGGATGCTGAAAGACGAACAACACAGTACTGAATGGAGGCATGTATACAAGATTGATTAGTTTAGGACTACGTGGTACATACATCGTGAAAGACGTGGAAGCATCGACTTGGAAGCATCGAAATGGGGGCTGCAGCGATTTCAGAGATGTGGGGCGTCAAGATTCAAATGCTGAGTTCTATTCTGGTTGTCATTTCATGAGTTGATGAGTTGTGCGGGGAGGGGCTTGTGGCGCTGTAGATGTTGCTGGGAGTATTGTGCAGAAGAGGTAATGTATTAGAGGCAGTTGTTGAGCTGTTTTGTGGTATTTTCGAAGCCCACTTCCAAAAACCATAAAAAACTCGCTTAACTTTCGTAAATTACGCAAGACTTTCTTGATCTGGCAGGTAAACGCCGGTGAACTAAAAATGGCCCTAGAAGTGAAATGCCCAGAAAGCAGCCCACAAAAAGAGAGATAAACAAAAAAGGAGATCTACTGGGAGATTTAACCCAAAAAAGCATGAGGAATGCGCCGCCTGCTAGTGAGCACTGTATATCAGCTATCTCCAAGTGGTATTCTTAGTGCTTAGTGCCTTTGTGTCTTTATCAAAATTGTAGTGGGGATTGTGACCGGGTCTCTGCACTCGCAAGCGTTGCAGGGAAGCAAAGGGGGAGCGGCGACATGCTAAATAAGGACCAAAAGTTGGATAGCCTCAGCAAGTATCAGAATTGTCTCACTTCTCATTGGACCAAATCTCAAGGACATCAATTGCAAGAAGCACATAAAACTAACCGTTAAATGCAAGGTTTTGCTTATACCAGCACCTGGTGGCGACTTTAACAAGGTTCTAAGATCATAGAGTAAGACTTGGGGATATACGAAAAATTCACTAGCGCTGCTATCTTATGGCTAGATATAGCAACCTTCACTGATCAACATCCAGCAATTATAACACCACTGTATACAAATTTCGTTGAAGCTGGAATCTTCCAGAATCTTCATCTTTGCATCTTCACTTCTCAACACTACAGGAAACTGCATCACACTGAACTGTACTTTAAATACTTTATTCTGCAGATTTCTCAAGAAACCCTCAACCTTGAGCGACAAGCTTGAACCTTGGGACGCTGTATGCTAATTGGTGCTTAGGGAGGAAGGGGGGCGCAAGGGAGGTGAGTGCTAAGTCATGGGAGAACTTCTTCGAAAGAGTTAACTGGAGCGGGATTAAAAAAAGAGTTGGCTGAAAGAAATAATAAAAACAACCATCAGTGATCTTGCAACTCAATCATACAAAAAAGCAACAAAAGCTGCAGTATCATTATTTTTTTCTTTTCTTGTGCTTTGGCAGCCAACAACATCTTGCAACTGCATAAATAGTCCTTCACGAATTCATCCCATGCTCATCGCTTGAAATTCAGTACCACTGTTGCACCTACATAAACTTCGGCATAATGAGGAACAGGGACCCAAGTGAATCGCTTACCTGCCATCAAGTCCCATCGTGCCTAAAGTCCTCTTCCATCCATCTAAGGCTCGAGTTAATGAATATGCCATACTAACTAATATATTTGCATTGTCTGGAAACTTTTGATTACAGAAGTACTACTGTATTGAAGTTTTCATTTTCTTCCAAATTTGAAGACAAATCTTTCAAGTAGATGGAAGTCAGAGTCGTTAGTGTAACAATACACATCTAGAGAGCATAGCAAAGGAAAATTGTGGGGGTAACTTTGAAATTCAAAAGAAGAGAAACAACAAGACTTTAAAGTCCTGTGTCCACAAGAGATGCAGAGCGTCCTCTTTGAAAAAAAAATATGGTGAATATTTGTATCTTAGTTTAGAAAAGCGTCAAAGACTCAGTCTCTTGAAGCAAAGAAAATACTACCCAACACACTCCAAGGTTCAACTACCAACAAAATGGATTACTAGAGAACTTCAATTCAAGATGTAATAATGTGGGAATCTTGTAAGAGCAAACTTCAACACATAGTGTAGGTGTGATTTTCTTCATAATAGCAAGCCTGGCTATCCACATGCAGGTCCCAGCTAAAAGCTGAGGTATGTTTTCTTGAATGGAATGGTCTTCATACTTTAATAGAACAGAGAAGGGTCTTGGAATGGAAGACGTGCGATGAGTTAGTTATTCGTCTTCGCTTATTTGTAAGATATGTCATTGCTAATGCCGAGACCTAAGAACTGGGAGTGACTGTGAGCAACTTGACAACATATCAAATTGAGTCTTGAAGTAGAGTATCAGAAACATGAGGCCTGCCCCTAAAGATTATAGTTTCCGTTTAGATCCTTCCATGCGTTTTTGTGATTCAACTACTTTCATTCCAAAGATCATGCACGACCTTTAGCACTTATGCAAGATCCACCAAACAAAGACCAAGATTCGATGATTCTCTTTCCAGGTCAGAACCCAATCCACGAGGTTGCACAGCAACAGACAGGAGCACAATAAGATTCAACTGTAAAAACATTTAAAAAATCAGTGAATGCAAAACGAGCAAATTAACACACCAAATTAAATGGCCTAGAATCATAGGGTCTCGACGAGAGGCGAAAAAACAGAAACAAAGGCGACCAACAACAATGATGGAGATAGTTGTTTACACCGCACCTGGAGCGGCAAAATTTTCAAAAGAAGCTCCTTAAGGCAAAGATGAAACCTCATTGAACGGAAGTCTCGATCTGACGTACCAAAGTTACGAGCACGTCAACGCACCTCTCAGAATTTCTTTTTTTTTCCTTTGTGTTCTCACAGGGACAGCGAATGACATATAGATGAGAACAAGGGCCGAATTAAAACAAGCAAAATGAGGTGACGATTAATTTAAGGAGCCAAGGAGAGCTGATAAACAGCTGCGGGAGCTTCTGAATTGTCAAAATTTTGATCAAGAAACTTACAAGACTCTAGTTTTAAATCAGAGCCATTTTGGAACCCTTGAGCGATTCACAGAAAGGAAATAACGCTTTGAAGCTATAGTATAGTATTCTTACGTCAGATATGTGCCCTGAGCATGTTGGAATCTCTGAAATCAACTACAGCATGTGCCTTTATTGATCCTCATCACTTGGCAGAGTGTTCTTTATAAGTCAGGCCGAGTAAGACCAGCTTTGACAAAACTCGATAGACTAACAATCAACATTCCGTTAACCCAAACGCGGCTAGGGTTATAGGGCCTCCCTTCTCTTTCACTCTTTCGAGGCTTCCAATATAATAGAATAACGGAGCGGGGTTTTCGGTTTAAGGTCCGGTACCTAAATATTAGGTTCTCAGTATAGCAGGGAGGTTGTTGCAAACTATTAATTATCCGCATGGCTGGTATTGAATAGCCGTCTACTCCCAGTTGACCCCCTTACACTGGAATAGCTCTTTACGCTCAGTTAACCCCTTTACGCTTAACTTGCCCTTTAAGCTCAGATGGGCTCCGAGGGCTAGCAAATGTCAATAATAACCATCAGATCACCATACAGTCACGCTGCGGAACTCCAATGCACCCAATCCAGATAATGATAATGATGCTTCTTAGATTTACTGGTTGTTGTCTTTCCGCGGTTCGATACCCGACGCGCCGGGAAAATACAGTATGGGGAGGACTGTCAATTAATGCAGTGAGTAGTTATGGGCAATTCGGTACGTCAGTTTCTAGAGTTCTTCGCTTGGTCAAAGCTGAGATGGGTAGGTTTTCTCGAATGTTGAAATAACCAAAACGTTAAGGCTTAGCCCGTCATTGGGACCAGAAACGCGTCTCTCCTACATTAGTCTTGACCAAATCTCTAAAGTGGTATCACAGATGGAGGTGGAAGACCACACTACTAGTACACTTAGATAAGCGCTTTGGAATGGATTCAATCCTTGAATGACTTTGGGCAAAATGCTGGATAGCAATCACTCTCATCAGCCTCCACCAATGAGATATCGTTCCTTCTATGGAAACTTTGGCAGTCTCATGGTGCCATCTGTCTTTTCCTTCTCCGTCGCCACATTGATTGAATCCCACCTACTGTTTTTCTTTCAAATTAGATAGACCCCCGTCTGAACTTTCCACTACAGTAACCGTCGCAGCTGCAAAGTTATGCATCGAAAGATTTAAACCAACCTTCAACAAGATTTCACAATTTGATGTCACCAAACCTAACAATGAGTTAAAATTTCAAGTGTTTTTGAAACTACCTTCTATTTTGACTACACGAGCTGCAATGCAAGGATCCAACCGTTCTTATTCAACTGTAGTGTTTCTATCTGCTTATATATGCATGATTTTCAAATCAAGAAAAACCCGATGACTGCTACATGCGACCAGTATGTTCCTGGAATGTAGGTAAATATGGCACTTTTCCCCCAGATACATAACTTTTCAGTGGTCGCACAGAAACCTTAAAAAGCATCTGGAAAATTTTTCATATAAAGAGAAGAACATTCCTTTCAATTCGTTCCAACGGGGCCATTGTTCAAGTTGACGGTCCTCTTCGTTTCCCATATATATATTTACACATACAAACAAACACAAACAACACCGTTCGGGTCCGTCTTTCACCTATCATCACATTCCCAAATCTCCATCATGATGTCCATCTCACAGCAGCAAAGAATAAGATTACCTAGTGTGAATGCCATATTCCCTTCACAACTGCCTCCATCACCACCATCATACACACCAACCATACATTCACCATCTCCAGTGACCCCAGTCCACCAATCTGGTCCAATGTATCACCACAATGGTCCACACCCTCACCAAGTTCCTCAACATCCTCAGCAACAACAACAACATCCTCAACACCAGCAACATTCTCAACATCAACAACAACACCAACAACCACAACTGCCCCAGCACCAGCACCAACACCAACAATCACAGCAACATACTACTGGTCCTGTTTATTACTCAATTCCTTATCCAAATATCACATACCCTATGACCCCAGTGGAGGTGAGTCCATACACTCCAAGATACTACTATGCACATGGTTCAGTGTACGTTCCAGGCTCTAAATATGGAGTTTTCAAACAGGCTAGACAGAGCAATGCCTGGAGTTATGAGGACGATATGCTACTGAAGCATTTGAAAGAAGTTAGAAACTTGGGTTGGAGAGAGATTTCATGTTATTTCAAGAACAGAACTGCCAACGGTTGTCAATTCAGATGGAGAAGACTAGTTGCCCTGGCTAAACTGAATAAGAAGGATGAATCAGAGACTGATGCTGAAGAAGAGGAAAAAGAGACAGATTCTCAGTCAGTTGTTACTGCTACTTCATCAAGATCGAATTCTTTGGAGAGAATTTTGAATTGATCTTTTCGTTCCCCTCATTTTTGTATCCCAAGGTTTCTTGTGATGTTGGATATTTTAATGATAATGGCTTTTTAATGTTGCTGCTTTTTGTTCTTATTGATCATTAGATAGTTGGGGTTATGTCTTTTGGTCTCATTTACACCTTTTTGCATCCATCACATGGATCGTTGACGTTGTTCATTTCTGGCCTGTTTTCAAAGGTTTTCAGTTTGTCGTTGCAATTTTTGCTTTTAAAAAAATGTCAATGCGGGAGTTCTTTCAATTGTTGAGTTCTCAAGCTAGACGATACATCTTTTTACTCACTTTGGCTAACTTTAGAAGTTGTTTGCCATCCATTTTATTTGCATATTAAATGAAGTTGTTCTATTTTTATAATCGGTGCATTCAGTATTGCGAGGTGTTTATACACTGGTTTATTTAACTCCATGATGCTATTTTTGATCGTTTAACATATATAAAAAGAAGAGGACTTATTGTCATTGTTTATTTCACTTATTTTCAGTCAGGTGTAGTTGTTGGTTGAGTGTTTTGACTGACTTTGACATATTTATGCTTCCCTTTCATTGAACTTTGATTCGATCAAGATTCTTAATGAAATCATTTAGCTATACTACTCCTCAGGAAAGATCACAAACTGATGAAGCTCTGAACAACCCGGAGTAATACACTTACACATGATCATTAGCAGGTAGTATACATGCTGTTAAACTATGACTTCAAGTTTATGGAGATATATATTTTCAGCCGCTTTAGAAAAAGCAAACATCGAGAAACTATAGATCTGAAAGGTTACTCACGTAGTTAGCTGAGAATAACCCACAGATGGGAGCCATTAGAGACAATTAGTACCAAATCAGAGGAGACAAAGACGATGGTTTTAGTAAAAGAGCTTCAATATTTGACTCCTTGAGGAGTTCAACAAAGAATAATATTCCACTTCCTTCCAGCGCAAGAGTTCCTTTCTTGTAAGGCCTAGACACTTGGTCGACTCCCTTATCATCACGCAGCCGTTACGTCCAGAGCCATTGGAAAGGTCCACTTACCACTTTCGTTCTGGCTTGGTCTTGCGTGGACCTCACTCATCATACAGCCCAACTTTTAAGAGAAAAAATAACAATACAGGAATGTTTCGAGACTACGAAGAAGATCGACGAAAACCGGTCCGTAAACATACGGGCATCATGCATGACCAACCTACAACTTCTTCTTCTCTGAGTGTTGGTTGCCAACATCCCACAGCCCCTATTCCTTCCACGGCGTCGTCATCAATTTGTCATCAACTTGGACTCTGAAAACATTTTGAAGTTCTTGACCAGATCAGGAACAAATGAGATGCAAAACGAGCTAAGTGCAACCATTACCGGAAACAATAAAACTCATTGCTAAACAGTCCCCAGACCAGGCAAGGAGCTGATCCACATCGATCATTGACAGAAGAAGGGGTAAACAACCTATAGTGGATGAATATGCAACGAAATATAATGGAGAGCCCGGGACACAGCCATGTAAAGCGAGAAACAATTGAATGTGAGCTGCTTAGCCCAATTGATCTCTAGTAAGAAGTAAGAGACAACTGGGCATTCCTCAAGAGCTCTGGTAAACTTTCAATCGAAGACTGAACAATCCATACTAAATGGTCAAAAGCCTAATATTGGGGCTATTTATTTTCTTCGTAGCGAATGAACTGAGTTCAATAGGGTAAACTGGATTGTACATTTGTTTTAACAATAGGGTCCTACCTAGCCTTGAGAAGAGGTTATTCCACGGTATGTTATAAACCACCGAAGACAGATTGATCAACAAACGTTTAGCTTGCATCTATTTCCACACGACGTGCTGTTAGGTTGGGAAGGAAAAGAAGGTAGATCTGGGTGCAGGGGTTGTTGATAGTGCGTCCTCAACGGCTGATGTGCACTACAGCTCAAAGAAGAAATTTGAAATTGAATGTTGGAGATGTTCCGGAACAGTGGAAGAGGTAACGTTAAGTGAAGCATTACAAGAGGGCAAATGCAAGAGCAAATGCAAGTGGGTTATGAGAGACAGTTGCGCTGAGTGGTACTGTGGTACTGCAATTCTATGTTAGCCATGACAAAGAAAACAGTGTAGCTGCTTGCATCTGTATGGGAAGGCAACTAAAAAAAGTGAGAAGTAGCGAAAGGCGAAATGGGACATGTGATGAAGTGCTTGAATACAGAGATGGGGGCTTGTAGGGGGCTGTCAGGGAAGACTAGACTACAAGCACTAATTTAGGAACACAGACTTCTAAGGCGACTAAGGCAAGTTCCAAGATACTAACAATCAATTTCTTGGCGCCCTTATCCGAACCAAACGACTCTCGTAAACACAAACTTTAATGGTGCAACCGCTGATCACCGCATATAAATGAAAAATTTAATGCAGCTGCAAGGTTGAAAGTCTGCTTGATTGTCCACTACTGCATCTGACATCTTGCGCGCATGGCCATAGCGCCGTTAGGTTAACATTCCCTTCTAGTGGGTCCTTCTAGCTGACGTTGGCAGAGCCAGACAGATCCTGGCACGTGCCGGAAAAAGAGATGATGGGTTTAAAGACTTTGAAAGGCACAACAGTCTCATAAAAGCCAGTAAATCAGCTTCCTCAAAGGTCAATAACCCATAAGCCCCTAACAAAGACAATTATTCCCACTTTTAAGTTCAGGGACCACTAACATGCCATTGACCTAACCTAAATCATATCCGCTACTATATCCGCTATTATATCCGCTATCCGTTGACCATATTATCGTTGTCTGCAGACATCTATCAGAAGCCAGGAATAAAGTTTGAGCAGCCGCAGCTATATCAATAAGTTCCAGTGACTATTGGTAAGACTAGTAATCAAGAAATTTTTGACCCCAGGAGATAAACTAAACTCATTTAGATGATACCTCGAATCTTTGAAGTTGTGAATGATCAACACTTTGGCTTTGCATATGGAATCATACAATTTTGGTGACAGTTAACCAGTGTTAAGCGTAACTGATTGAAGAATGGACCATTCCTCTGGGCATCAGATAAACATTGAAGTGCTTGGCTGCCCTTCAGAAGTTGGCATTATCACCTGTTGTTTCTGCACATTCGCTAAATGAACATTTGGCACCCAATTCAACTTTCCTAAACCTTGGTGATGACCGTGTCAGAATTGGTGCCAGTCCACAAACACTATTTGGCAAAATCGTTGTTATCATGCGCCAGAGACCTGGGAGTTTCTGGCCCAGTCTCTTACTAATTTTTCGATGAGGGAGTGCGGGCTCCCTAGATGCCAGATCGGTGGACTGTGGTATTATTAAGTGAGCCACTCCATTAACTTGCTGTAACTCTCTGTGGCTCAGGTACATGTATTGTATGCAACTTCAACTCTGTTTTCTGAATTTAAAGCATAAACTAGAGTACTATCCTACTTATAATTAGGGCATGCAGTTCCTCGTCGAGTCAAAGAGAGCTCGCCAATCTTCATACAACGCATCAAGATGCAGAGCACAGACTTCGAGAAAAATGTAAAATGGAAATGACTAATCAAAGTTAAACGATGTGTCATCTTGTCTGACAGATATAATATGCGAATATAATAGGCCAAGTGCCAATACCTGGCCTGGATAAAAATTAATTTCATAGATGTAATGACAATGACATTCACTTCAAGGGAGTTGGGGCCTGTTGTGTTTATGTTTATATGGCAGAAGTTGTAAATAGGAGGACTGATGGTTCTTGTACAACATTGGCAAAGATGTTAATGACATACCTAACTTATAAAAGAGTGGGAACATGGTCACTCCACAAGTTGGATGTTCTTAAAGTTTTCTATCATAATCAGAGTTTAACTTGGTCAAGTTCCAAAGCTCACACAGTAACCTAAAAACCCAATTGCCAGCCTTCGTTAATGTCGGATACGTTGAAGCTAGAAGGCATGTAGAGCCCAATACTGTACTTGTTCCCTGACGCAGGGTTATAGACGTCACGTCCAAGAAGTTAGATCAATGCTTTTTAAGTGGCTTTCCTGCATGTACACTGAAAGCTTGGTCATTGCCTACAGGCCACCCCTTCTTCTTTGTTCTCTAATTGGAGAGACCGGTTTTCCCTTTCTCTCGACTCCAATCACGCGGCCATGTCTAATCTTAGTTTATATGCACATGAGCACTTAAAATAATAATAATCTCGCTTATTCAAAGGGGAATCTACAGGGACTTTAGTGCAAGGAGCTGAGGGCTGGATTCCCACTTTGCAGTTATTAGAATGGGTGACTAACAAGGTGATCCTCGATATGAGCCTTCAGGGACTCCTCTCAAAGACAACATTGTGCTTCGTGTTGTAGCTTGAAAATGCTAACAATGGAATCTAGTGAGGCTCCCAACAACAAGCGGAATCAGTGGACAAAGGGGATGTTGGAGACGTCAAGGAACCCACATATAGAGTAGCTTTGAAAAAATACGAACATGCTGTACAACAAGTTTTGTACAAAGTTTGGTACAAAGTTGGAGTTTCATGAAAGTCCGAGACCGTGGGGACAAAGAAAAATTCAAAATGAATATGACAAATCAGACCTGATGCATTAATGAAGGCATCCAAAAAGCTCACCATGGGGTTGCCCTTCCAGATAACTAGACGATGGTTCAGTTATACAGGCGTACGAGCACTCCATGTCCCAGACGTTGGTCACTCTTTGCTCTGCAATCGGTCTCTTATTAGCATCACTGGAGCTGATTCTTCAAAGTTCCTTAATGGGCTAGTAACATCCAAATTGATAGCCATTCAAGTGAAAAAGAAAACCATGACGATTAACGATGACTCGCTAGACGAATCACTACAATTGGACCATTTTGATAACACACAAAACTGGGGGCTGTTGAAAGAGTCTCCTTTGGGGAATCAAGTCGTCAGTAGGAATGCTCAATATTCCATGTTCTTGAATTCCAAAGGTAGAATCCTTTCTGACACCTTCATCTATGCATTCCCATACTCTAAAGCTGCTGGTGAAGCTAGTTACTTGATTGAAGTTAACAAGAACTTGGCCAAGACGATACTGGGACTGTTGAACATCCATAGATTGAAAGCTAAAGTTACCATCAAAGAAGAGAAGGACCTATCTGTTTGGTTTGCATTCAATGACACCACGGATCTCACATACGGATTGCAGACCCAATACTTCGACGAAGAATCGAAAACTTTGAAGAATCCTGAAACTGCATTAGAATCTACAAGAGAGTTCTTAAACAATGATCAGCTTTTCAAAGACTCCAGTGACGTCCAGGGTTTTGCATTTGATGATAGATGCCCTGATTTTGGTATTCGTTTGGTTATACCATCAACTATAACGGATTTAAATACTGTCCTATCAGAATCTTATCTCCCATCATCGCCAGCTCTGGATGAATCCATCATTGAATTGAGAAGAACGCTGTTTGGCATTCCAGAAGCCCCGGTTGATATCACTCCTAACAAGCAACTACCGTTAGAATTTAACCTGGAATACATGAATGGTGTTAATTTTGATAAAGGTTGTTACGTTGGGCAGGAGCTGACAGTGAGAACATACCATACCGGTATCATTAGAAAGAGGGTTGTTCCAGTGAAATTATACCGCTTTGATAAAGATCCAAACGCTGTTGATTTGAATCTGGGGGATCCAGAATGTTTGGCTCAATACATCCCAGAGGGAATAACGTTAGAGATATATCCTGAAGTGCAAGAACAACAACAATTTAGCGCCTCACCATTTGGTAGCTCGAAGGCAAGAAAGAGAAGGTCATCAGGTACATTACTTTCATCCAGAAACTCAATTGGTCTTGCCCTGGTCAGACTTGAAGATTTCGCTAAAGAGGGCAAGTTTAGCGTGGAGGTGCCGTTGGCCGGTGAAGATGGGAAGACTTTGCAAGTTGGTGTCAAGGCCTTCATTCCATACTGGTGGCCTGCAGAATGACCTGTATAAAGTATCTAATTAATGAAGTTATGAACGCATTTATGGTTAACTTTGATTACTATGTCGATATTGTACTGTATAATTAAAAACTGTAAACTATCAATCATGTTTCGTACCAAAACCCCTAGGCACTTTACACGTGACCCGGCAGGATAGGGCTTGTCAGTCCTTATTAACATCCGCACACCACACGACTGCTTTTATAAAAATCTTCCAATTCGCGAACTAGAACGACTCAAAATGCCCCGCCAAAATTCCAAATCGCGAAAGTAGGTTCACAGTGAACGGACACTTCTCCCCAAAACATCCAAACACCGCGCACAGAGATACCTGCAAGCTCGAGTTTTTCAATATTTTCATTAAAATTTGAAAATTTAATTCACATACAATAGGTAATACGTACAACCAGTAAAGATCAAAATGGCTGAAGAACAAGTTGTTGACATCCCACAAGAAGAAGAATTCGAAGTTGTTGCTGAACCAGTCGAAGTCAAATTCGTCAAATTAGCTACCGCTATTCCAGAAGAAGTCCAAAAGGCTCAAGCTGAAATCAAATTATTCAACAAATGGTCATACGAAGATGTCACCGTTAAGGATATCTCTTTGACTGACTACATCCAAATCAGCAAACCAGTCTTCGTCTCTCACACTGCTGGTCGTTACGCCGCTAAGAGATTCAGAAAGTCTCAAGCCCCAATCATTGAAAGATTAACCAACTCCTTAATGATGAACGGTAGAAACAACGGTAAGAAATTAAAAGCTGTTAGAATCGTCAAACACACATTAGAAATCATCAACGTCTTAACTGACCAAAACCCATTACAAGTTGTTGTTGATGCCATTGTCAACACTGGTCCAAGAGAAGATTCCACTAGAATTGGTTCTTCCGGTGCTGTCAGAAGACAAGCTGTTGATGTTTCTCCATTAAGAAGAGTTAACCAAGCTATCGCTTTATTGACCATTGGTGCCAGAGAAGCCTCATTCAGAAACATCAAAACCATTGCTGAATGTTTAGCTGAAGAATTAATCAACGCTGCTAAAGGTTCTTCAACTTCTTACGCTATCAAGAAGAAGGATGAATTAGAACGTGTTGCTAAATCTAACCGTTAAGAATGTTTTAATTTGTTCAATATGGGGAGTTGTTTTGGGGTTCATAAACTTACAAAAAATCAAAATGTATGTATAATTTTTGGTACTTTGTTGGCGACTCTGGAATTTGATGCCTTCCTTGTAGAGAAAAGAAAGTTAATGAATTTAATATTGTATTTAATTGTGTCAATGGAGTAGAAAAGAGATTTATCTTTATTAAACCCGTTATTGGATCTTGATTTCTTTAGAATTCTCAGCCTTATCTCGATGAAAGGGAGGCTACAACCCTTAAATAAATAATTTCATTCACATTAAAAAATAGTAATACAAGAGTACATTATTAAAAGTTTCCTTGAGCAGCATTGTAAGGGAACAATGATGGTTGTTGATAAGGCTGTTGTGGTTGATGTGGTTGTGGACCCAGGCCTGAACTTTGAACATTGGTCTTTGCGAATTCATCAATATTAAACCCAAAGTCATTCATCACAGAATCAACATCCTTCCATAGCATATCACTAGTCCAGTCATCGCTGATATCCAAAGATGGGATATTTGTTGGAGAGACACTATGTCCTGTTGGTTCTTGTAGATGCTGGGGTAATGGTATATTACCGTTGTGTTCTTTACTCTTCTGCTTGTTAGAGGTCTCTGGTGGTGTGCTGTTGATGATGTCTTTCAAAGATGAAGCCTTTGGAATACCTGAAGGGCTCTTGTGGTCATCATTCTTGATTGAGATTGGCGTAGGATCCAATGGGATTGTTCTAATGATTCTTCTAGCAGAGTTTTCAGCATTGAAATTGTTTGACAAGGATCTTGGTCTTTTCTTGGATGCAGTCGATGATGTCGATAGAATATCTGAACTTTCAGAGGTAGCTGTACCAGGGTCAACAGGTCTATCATTTTCATCAGAAGCAAATACATCCTCATCTTCGTCATAGTCATCTTCATCATCTTCACGTTCATTGTTTGAACTGTCACTGATTTGTCTTTGATTTGGACCTAATTTGATCATACCAACTTGTTCTCTCAACACCCACAAACAATCAAAGAACACACTGGCAGACATTCTAGACTTGATAGTGACGTCCAGGTTGGAAATATCAGTTTTTTCTCTTAAAGCTTTAAACAAGTGCCACATGTTTCTCATGATACCTGAAGAACGGTAAGCCATATCATGCTTCAACACAGAGGCCTTCATGGCTAACTGGATACCAGTTAGGTATAATTGACGGCCAGCACCGACATCGATAACCTCACTTAAAGAAGAATGTGTCAGCTTGGCAACAATACATGATGCTTGCCAAATTTTCAAGATGAACACAGCAGGGACGTATTTGATAAAGAAAGGATCCTTCTTAGAGACAGTACCGGAATGTGTTAACAAAGTCAAAGCAGCATTATATAATGAGACCAACCCACGACGTAGTTCAAATGGCGCCAGTCTTGAATTATCCAAGAAATAATAGGTCAACAGATGAACTCTTGTGGAGTAAATTTGAAATTTTCTACTATCATCAAGTCCCTCATTATTCAGCTTCAGTTCTAATTCATTCAACTGTTGAGTTAACACTTTTAGCAATGGAAGTCTTTCCACAGGATCCACAAGACCCATTGAGTCAATGTTATTTGAGTTTAGCACTTTGGCAATTTGGTCTTCAAAATGGGCAATTTGAACCATATGCTGAATACTCTTTGAAACTGTTGCATTAGCACCATCTTTAGTACATTGCACCACAGAGTTATCAAAGGAAACAAACGATGGGAACCCGAAGGCAGTGGCAATGGTTTGTGACACTATGTTACAACTGACCCAAGTTGTGATATTTTCCTTTATCAAGGCACTAGCTTCGGCTTGTTGTTGTAATGTGTAATTATTGGTGGAAGGACCATTTAGACCCAGTCTTATGGCCTGGAAAATGGCAATACCCACAGTATTCCATGATGAATCAGCTGATAACGATGAGGTCAATGGAGGCCAGAATGTGTACAATAACAATGCTTGAACTGAGTAAACAGATGAGACGTTCAAAATTGGTTCCTCCTTTTCATTTGGGATATATCTCGTGATTGGACTGATTGTAATTTCCGCTAATGCGGTTTTCAACAATGGAGCTAAAATCATTAAAGTATCAGTTGACAAGTGACGTAGAGCAACCGAGACAATAGTCCAAAACAGCACTGGACAAAGACGATGAATTCTTTCGGGACCTTTGGAGACATCCACGATAGGTAGGAATCTGTGGTATTTATGCACAAACTCAATGAAGAGTTCACGAATTTGTTGTGAAGTTAAGGTGACTTTGCCAAACTGTTTAGAAGTACAGAATAGAGTCTCCTCGGTCAATTCAATCGTGATCTCTTTTTGGTTTTCTGGGGTCTTGACAGTTGGTGTTTGGTCTCTGATGATCGAGGGACCCATATCTAGTCTCGAGGCCATGTGGCGTTGGCCATGGGGCTGAGGATGTTGATGTAATTGCTGTTGATGATGTTGTTGTGGTGTTTCAGATCTTGTAGGTAATTGTGATGGTGATGGCAACCGTGAAGAGTTAGTGGAGATTTGGTGGCTATTGGGCAACGACTGAATGCTTCGTATTGGGTTTGGAGTGTTGGAAGCTGAATCTTGTGGCGATGGAGAGTAATTAGCTCTGTTCAACTCATGGGGCTGGAACGCCCTCTGTTTCAATTGTTGAAGCAGGTTATCAGCGCCGGCTTCACTCAGATTCTTCTTTAACTCTTCCAGCTCTTCTTCGATCTGCTGGAACTTTGCACGCTTGTACGTTCTCTTATAGTCAGCCTGCAGCGAGCAACTAACTTTCTTCTTTGAACAACGAGTGCATGGATTCGGGTACAACTCCTGTGCATCACATTTGGACTTCTGCTGGCGGCACTCGACACAGGCCATTTTCTTGGTGCGTGAGCTCTGCTTGGGGCTCTGATTGCGATCCATGGTGGGCACCAGAAGTTGATGGTGGTCCATTTTGTGTGAGTTTGGTGCTCTTTCCAAGCGCTTGTTTACTGTGATGTTGATACTAAAAACTTTCTATGCCACTCTAATTGGAAGGGCCACGAAATTTTTGCTATACATTAGTGCGCAACCGCAGAAACACTCAGTAATTGGGGAACGGGTGTTATCTACGATTTGGCATTGTTTCTCATTTACATTTCAGAATACATGAACCCGCGTCTTATCCTCCAGGTCTCAGCTTTAATTTACAGGGTTTCTCTCTTGAGAACAACAAAAATGTCATGGGGCTTTGAACCAACTTCAACCACCTTCAACAACCTTCTTCTCCAATTGAAACCGCATTTGAAGACTCAGCAGTGTTCTAACCCAAAACTCCCCACTTTCAAAATAAATGCCATGCTGTGTTTTTTTTTGTATGATTTCTTTCTTTTTAGAATCTTGCTTTCATTAATTAATTGTTAGATAGTTGATGCATTAAATTTATTGGATTGGTTCTAGAGTGGCACCCTTCTTGATGGTAGCCCAACCAATTAAACGCCAATGCTTTTCAATACGTCTAGATAGGGCAATCTTTTCATTGATTTCGGTACAAGCCGGAGCAGTCAATTGTAATCTAGCCATATCAGCCTTAACAGCAATAACTCTAGCACCAGTGGCAGTCGAACCAATGTTAACCAAAAGAACTTCACCAGTTTCCAACTTTCTAACCTTAGCTTGCTTCTGACCATCAGTTTTAACACCCAATAGACGACGTAATAAAAAGTAGTTGATTTCAATATCGGTGTAAATACTTGGTAAATCACCTTTAGAACCAACAACTTGGCCAACCAGACGATCAGCTCTACATAAAGTAGGATCAACTTTGGTACCAACACCGATCAAACCACCTGGAACAGCAAATTTCAAATCGTTGTGTTCAGCAAATAGGGAAACAATGTTGGAGAAGATAGGTTTACATTGGATCTTACCATTGTCATCCTTGGTGACAATACCTGGTCTGATTTCAATTTCATCACCTAACTTGAAGACACCGGTCAAGATAGAACCACCGGCAACACCACCCTTTAGATCATCAATTTCAGCACCTGGCTTGTTAACATCGAATGAACGAATAACAATCAATCTTGGGGAAGCTGAGAAGTCTCTTGGTGGGACTGGGATAGTCTTAACAATGAATTCGTTAACGGCATCAATGTTGTATTTCAATTGGGCTGATATTGGAACAATTGGAGCACCATCAGCAATAGTACCTCTGATGAATTTCAGAATGGATTTTTGATGCTCAAGTGCACTTTCTTCTCTCATTAAATCAACTTTGTTTTGTAAGATGATAACATGTTTTAACTTCATGATTTCAATGGCAGCTAAATGCTCAGAGGTTTGAGGCTGTGGACAAGATTCGTTACCAGCGATCAATAACAAAGCAGCATCCATAACAGCAGCACCTGACAACATGGTACTCATTAAAATGTCATGCCCTGGACAATCGACGAATGAGACGTGACGCACTAGGTTGTAACGAGCATCCGGGCCTGCGACTTCGGATTTTGGATGGATTTCTCTATCAGAACTGAACGATCTGTATCTTGTGGTTTCATCAGTCTTTGGGTCATCTAGTTCATAAATCTTAGCATTGGCGTAACCTAACTTGATGGTAATGTTACGTTCCAATTCATCTTTAAAACGGACGGTCTGGACACCAGAGATGGCTTTAACAACGGTGGATTTACCATGGGCGACATGGCCAATGGTACCAATGTTGATAGTTGCTTGTCTGTTGATGATTTCTGGAGATAGAGGGGTCAACTTGGAGAAGTCTGGGTTGTCTGGTTGCTCAGGGAGACCTCCACCTTCTTGGAATTCCTTTTTTCTTTGCGCTTCTTCGTCCACGGTGTCTAGGACAGCGAAGGAAACGGACTTCTTTGATGGTTCTTCTTCCACTTGTTGTTCTTCGTTTTCAGAGTCATCCTGGTCAAAGTACTCCGGCTCTTGGATATTGTTCAAGGTTCCGTTGATGATGATGGAGGGAGTTTGTTCTTGCAAATCTGTCATGATGGCGCTGGATCTACTCGTGCTTGTGCTGTGAATACACGCTTTTGGGCCTGATTGTGTCGTTGATTTTTAATCAGAAAAAAAAAAATGGGAAAAATTTCCGCGAATAGAACGCTTTCGCGAGAAACTGGGTGGCGTTACCCGCTGTGTGTCCCTGTCTTGATTTAGTTTTTAATTGGTTGGCGCCGCAGTGCGCGTTTTTAACAAAACTGGCGGTTTTTAAAGAAAAAAGTGACACAACCTGGAGGAAATGGAGTGGGGAAATGGGTAAAAGTGTATAAAAACATGGCGGTTTCCTTGGAATAACGCCCTTGAACTTACCACTGAACACCCAATAGAATGCCCTCAAAACTGTTGAATCCTCATTTGGAGGAGGCCAATTTGCCCCAGTTGCCCGTGCCCTCTTTGAGCAGTTCCTTGGAGAAGCTAAAGGCCTCGCTCAAGCCACTGATGAACGACCAGGAGTACGACGAGTTACTGAACAAGGTTGAAGAGTTCAAGGTCGACCCTGTGAGCTCCACGCTACAGAACCACCTACTGAAGTTCCACGAGAACAACGACTGCTACTTGACACCGCTCAACCTGGACCACATCCTAATTGATCACAAGGCGCTTCCTCGTAACCCGTTCCTGGTCCTTGAGAATGATCCATCCAAGACCTCCTTAACTCCTCAGACGCAGAGTCACAGAAGTGCAGTGTTGACCAACAGCGCTTTGAAGTTTGTTAGTGCCTTGAGGCAGGGCACTTTAAGCAAGGACTTGTCCAGAGACGGCACCCCATTGACAATGGAACCATACTTCAACTTGTTTGGTAGCACAAGATATCCAGAGTTCGAAGGTATCAGATCCAAGAGAAATGACCAGAGTGACTACTTGCTGATTATCTCAAAGTTTCAATTCTACTCTTTGAAAGTGTTGAACGATGACAATGAGTTGATATTCACTACTGCTGAACTATCTTCCATCTTTGACGAAATCATTAAGGATTCTAGCACCTTCAATGAAATGAGTTCAAGTCCGATAGGTGCAATCACATCAGACACTTTCAAGAACTGGAGAAACTTGAGAAAATCACTATCTACTACATATAAACAGTCCATGTCCAAGATTGATAGTGCCCTATTTGTTCTTGTCCTTGATCACACTGAACCAGAAGAATCTGA
Source organism: Taiozyma onychis (assembly GCA_030582435.1). NCBI lineage: Eukaryota > Fungi > Ascomycota > Saccharomycetes > Phaffomycetales > Wickerhamomycetaceae > Taiozyma > Taiozyma onychis. Next base: position 25,187 of record JAKTWU010000033.1, read on the forward strand.
ATCATCATTGGCAGAAGCTATTGGTACAGGGATTCAAGAAATCAACGAACGTGGTATCCAAACCGGGTCCTGTATTTCCCGTTGGTATGATAAATTGCAGTTAGTTGTCACGAAGAACTGTATCGCTGGTGTCATTTGGGACTCCTTCAGTCAAGATGGTACCAATGTCTTACGTTTCACTTCAGATATCTATTCTGATTCAGCTCTAAGATTAGCTGATGGTAACTATACATTATTCCCAGGTGTTCAATTGGCCAAAAGTGAAGCTCCAAAGCCAAAATTCGAGAAGATTATGTTCAATTTTGCTCAAGATACTAAAACTCAACTATACTTGTCCAGCACCAGACTTACTGATTTGATCTGCTCTCATGCTACTAATACCAGTGTGTTGCATTATGGTAGAAACTTTGCAAGAAAGATCGGCGTTAAATCAGACTCATTGATCCAAGTGTCGCTTCAAATTGCCCAGTATGCATTGTATGGTAAAGCTGCATCCACTGTTGAACCGGTCTCAACACGTCAGTTCCAAAATTCACGTTCAGAGCTTCTACCTGTCCAATCAGAACAAATCATCAAGACCGCACAAATCTTTGTCAGTGATTCATCTCCTTTGGAGAGATGGAGATCCTTCATTGAAAGTTGTAAGAGTCATTCCAAGGCAGTTCGTAAGGCTTCTAATGGTGAAGGTTTTGAGAAGCATTTGAAGGCATTACAGAATGTATACTTACAACGGAAAGTGTTGAACCAGTACTCCCCAGAACACAAGATTCCTGATGAGACGCCACCCTTGATCTTTGATGATGTTATCTATCCGTTGTTCACCCCAGAGATTGTTGCTTCCAATTGCGGTAATCCCGCAATGAGACTATTTGGTTTAACTCCAGCAATTGCTCATGGGTTTGGTATTGGATATATCATCAAGGATGATGTTACTGAATTCTGTTTGATTAGTCAATACAGACAAGGTGATCGTTTACTATCCACTTTGGAATGGGTTCTTCACCAACTATCATCAATATGGAAGCATCATGTCGGTGTCAAACGTTTCCCACATGCATATCAGTTGGATAACTTGAAGCAACCAAGATCCCGTTTCGTTGACTCTAATGACCCTATTCATTCTGAATCTATGACCAGAAGTTTCACCTCAACTTCAAGTGAAGAAGACGTTGATGTTGCCTTAGGTGGGTATGGTTATTTTGACATTGATGAGCTGACATTACGGTCTACCCCTGAAACACCAACTGGCTCCCTGAGAAACAGCTCTGTTGATCTGTTGAAGTTGCATGAAAAGGTTGACAAGAATTTTGGGAAAAGATTGTTTAATAGTGAACATTTGAAGGACAAGTATGAAAATTTCAAGGATAGTGGTACCGATTCTGGTGATGATGAACTACGTGGGGACAAGTTTGATGCCAAGTTTGACCGGGGTGAAGTTGGGAAGAAGGTTATCATTGACGAGATGTTCTGATACTTACTTGACGAAGAATGATATTATTTATTATATGCCTATTTATGACTTCTAAATCGCCTGCAACAAGACATTGCCTTACTTTGAATTGAAAGAAAGGACACCGGGATAACATGGATTCCTACAACTACGATAAAAATGAGCCAGCTGTAGCAGTAGAATCTTCCTAGCCTACCAAATCGAATTTCTCCAGTCCTCGACATGACAAAAGAGATTCAATTTTGAACCCAAGATCATCATGTCTAATATTGTGGTGTCCGGATGTGTCAATCAGTTGCCCGATTCGGAAGAAACAATAATAAATCTTGCATATTTTGAAACCATCTCGCTTTGTCGTCAACACACCAGTCTCTGCCTCTGCTGGGAGAACGTTTACTGGTTACCAGGTATTATGAAAGATATACCTTGATCTAGCTGAAGTGATCACCTTTACGAGCGAGTTATTCCGGTGGCTGTAGCGATGTATTCAAAGGGTCCTATGTCCAATAAGGTTCAACTGATTTGAGGCTGCTTATCCCACAGATGAATCTGAAACAATCTGTGGCTGCATACGATTTAGAAAAGGTTACAGCTGCGCCAATGTCAGGTTCTCCTGTCAGAGATCTGGTCCGAACCCTAGCTCATACCGAGGTCTGTCCATATCACGTTGTTTCATCGTTATACAAAATTGCAGAAGTTGAATAAATAGATACAAAGTTGGCTGTTTTCAGGAGTTTTCTATACCTCATCGAACCTTTTTTCTTTGCTCCTACTCTTTCACAGTCCTTGAGTGATTCGTCATGACCCCTACACAAGACAGTGGCACTAAGCAGCTCACGTTACATGAAGCAGTTCAAAAAAGCTTTGTCAAGACCCCAAAGGGTGATCTTTTCACTAAAGATATGAAGGTTATCTACTCTTTGATGCTTCTTTGTCTTGATCTGACTGAAAAGTCTCCGAAACACTCCAAGATTAGTCTTTTAAACAGAAGCTACCCTTACTCATTCACCATTCAAGATGCAATCAGTAAAATGGGCAATTTGTCCTCCACTATCGAATCATCACTAACAAAGACCACTGTTTCATATTCTATTAAACCAGATTTGGCCATCTCGCTCATAAGGAAGTTTATGAGTGCGAAAATATTACATACTCCAGCTGATAGAACCAGATCTGAACCAAAGGAGAAAGTTCTATTACAACCCACTCCTAAAGGTGTTGCCGTGTTACAGACTTACTGTAAGTTACATGGTATGAAAAACTTCAAGAATGTTCCAATCTTGAACTCCACTTTTAACTCTATGGATTTGTTTTTGTTTGAAAGAAGTACCATCACTGATACAATCATCTATTCTGAATATTTTGTCCATTTGTTGTTTGCAAGATTCATCGGCTCTTTTCCAAATGTGTGGAAAGCTACAAATCCACATGATGAAATACCATCACTGCATCATAGATTACAGATTGATGATGAGTTTGAATTTTCCAACTATGCATCACAAAGTTTTGCACTGACAGGTGCTGCCTCCGGTTTACCAATTCCTGAACCTGATACTGAACCTGAACAATCCACAAAATCCACAATATCAAGCAGAGTATCCAAAAAGCTGAAAAGAAGAGAATCACCATTTGCTCACAACTTTTTCACAAACCCAGAATCCGACTCTCATGTCCAATACTATGTCTCAAACAAAGGTGTTCGTCTTTATGGAAACTACAAGTTTGGTGATTTGACTGTCAGATATAGCTTCAACGCTAAGGCTGCTTGGCAATGGCTGATGGACTGTACGGATATCATTCACCCAACTGAGGCCACCGTGATTTTGAACCTCTTCTACAAATACAATTTAATTGAACCAATCATTGTACCACCATCTACAGCCACCTCCAAGAAGAATTTCAGGCCTCTAAAAACCAGTTTCTACACTCTTAGTAAGAAAGGTCTTGAACTATCCCACTGGACAAGTCTGAAGAGGAACATCATTGTTGTTGAAGATGATGAAATTACAAGAGATCCATCTAGCTTGTCATTAAGTAATGTTGCCCTAACAGCCAGTGAAATCTCCTCAGATGAAGAAACCACCAATTATAAAGGCCCAAAATTAGATATAAAGAAAGTTTTGAGTGATCCCGGGATGAGATATTTGTTCAGAACTCACTTGGAAAATGAATTCTGTGCTGAAAACCTTGATGTTTATATCGATATTAAACACTTTACTAAGAAGATGACCATCTTGAAAAACATCTGGGAAGCTCATGAGAAAAAACAAGACATCATCCTTGATAAGAAGACCATTATCAAACCACCATCAAGAAGAGCCCTTGTAAAACTGAATAACGAATGTTTATCATCAGTTTACAATATCTATTCCTCATACATATCCGTTGGCGCTCCATACCAATTGAACATCGACCATTTATTAAGAGAGAAAATCACAGAAACAATGATACATACGAATTCCCAATTGAAAGCCCGCTTTAGTGGGGCCCATACTCCAATTCTAGAAGTGATCGAGAGGTTTGAAACCCCACCAATGACTCCACCAATCATTCCGCAAGCTGCTTATGTCCCAAAATCCCCAAGAGTTGCCATTCAAATTCCAGAAGAGGCACATCTGAAGTCGGAGTCCAATCTGGCATTTGAACTTTCTTCATCCCGAAGACTCAACACCAAGAATCTTTCTGTTGAGATTATCAATGGAGATTTCAACACTGGTGTTCCAAGCACTCCAACTGAGGAAGAATTGGTCAGATCTTTGGAATTATTACAAAAACTTTTCCCATTGATCGAGTTTGTTGGGAAACAAATCCTAAAACTGTTGGAAAATGATTCATTTCCTAAATTCTTGTCCTCAGAGACATTCCTTAATGCCCTTAAGTAATAAATAATATTATTGAACATAAGTTGACATACAACAATTTCATAATACAACATACTATTCTCATTACAAACGAGTCCAACCTTTGGCACTCCTTTCTCTATCAATGACCAATCTCAGTTCATCCAGTGTCAATTCAACTTGCCACATTTTGGTCTCAAAGGACTTATTGTCAAAGTCTCTACTAGCACCTGAATTGCCATTAGACAAAGTTAGTAAACCAATATTTTGTAAGGTTTCCCAAGGATGTTTACAGCTGCTCTTGGTCCATTGCTTATAACCTGTGGAGGCAACAGCCTCAAACCCAGTAGAAGAAGTGGCTTCTTTGTTCATCTTCTTGATTTGTGATTGGTATTCTTCATATGTCAAGTTCAAGTTGACAAAGTTCAAATCTTTCTTAAGGATCACACGAGCAGCTGACACTAATAAGTTGATCTCTAGATCGGACAAAGAGTTGACAATATGACGCAGTGAGCCCTTGGATACATTTTGTTCATATCTCTTGAAGTGTTCATCTTCGAAGAATGGATGCTTCACAGTCAATTGGGATACTGGGAATATACAGTGGTTTAAAAAATCTTTAATGCTCCCTGTAGTCAAGTGGTTCAAAGTGACAAGTCTTCTTAAGTTTGAATTGTAAGTGAATAACTCCTTAACTTGCTCATTGAACTTTTCTTCGTATTCATTCTCAGGTTTATCAATACTCAAAATCCTTGTCGCAACTTCCATGAATTTATCCTTGGAAAGCTTTTGAAATTGAATAGATCTTTGGGAGAATCTCGACCTGACTCTTTTCTCCAGGTATTCCTTAACAGTGAATTTACTGGTGAAACATAGAACACAAATTGGAGTTGGACTGTTTTCAACAAGGTCAAACAAATTGTAGAGTAGTGTTTGACGGCTTTGACTGGCATAGACATCAACTTCGTCAATGATGAACACGATTGGATTCTTAATCTTACCCATAGACCCATTACCTAATTTAACTTCTTTGTCTAGTACTTTCAAAATGTTTGTGAAGGTAAGATTGATGGACTTTCTGCTCAATAACTCAGATATTTCTAGTTCTTTCAAGTTAATATTGAATATTCTTGAGATCTCAGAGTCTAACTGTTCAGCAATGGCTCGTACGGCAAATTTATCATCAGTTTGAACTAACCCATTCAATCTAATCAGGATAAACTTCTCTTCACTGGTTAGGTTGGATCTTACGCGACGTAGCGCAGCTTCCAACACAGCGGTCTTACCTGAGTTTCTTGGACCAAAGACAAAGCATGAGTTACGTTCACTATACTCAACAGTTGCCGATAATAACTTGTAAATTTCTTTGATCTTTTCGTCAAGACCGTAAGGACCATCTTCTGATTTACCTGTTAGTTTAGCGTACAATTTGGCCTTTAACTGTGTCACTTTCATATCGTCAATCTCTTGATCATTATCCCCTTTGTTATTCTTATTATTATTACCTTCATGGTTCTCGTTGTTTTGGTTTTCATTACCGTCTTGAGGGGCATCGTCTTCTCGATCTGCGCTTTTATCACTGTCTTCATTGGTATCTTTACCATCACTTCCACTGTTATCGCTTTCCAAGGAAGGCTCAACCTTTGATGGCTGATCAACGGATATGTTGAAATCGGAAGCATCAAAAAATTCCTCTTCAATATCAGAGTCTTCAGAAGAGTCTGAACTTACCGACTCATAAAAGATATCTGCGCTTTCTGAATCAGATTTTTGCAGCTTATCCTTCCAAGGTATTTGGCCAATCCCAGTTTCTGTGGAATTGTATTCTTGTACACCCGAATCTTCTTGCTCTAGCGTTTCTTCTTGCTCGACTTTCTCAATTTCTGAACCTGAATCTGAATCTGAGATTTCAATGATATCAACCCCTTCCCAATCAACATCTTCGCCCTTGGCCGACAAAATCTGGATTGTTTCTTTCGCTATTTCATTGGGGTTTGCAGTAATTTCTTCCTTAGTGGTTTCTTCATCTTGAACCATGCCTTCCATAGTGGCTTCTTTATCTTCAAATGGAAGAGTAACTGATTCTACCACTGTGTCTCTGGGTCTTGTGATATCAGCGTTAATCTCCACTAGTTCACCCTCACCAAAATCAATCTTCTGGCTATCATGGATTTTGATTAGTCTAGGCAGCCTTGATGGACTGAAGTCCTTTAGTGGCGATGTATTCTGTGGTTTATTCATCTGTGGTGACTTTAGGGGGCTTGATAGTGTGTCTATCTGTGTGTCTACGATCTTTATCAACTTTGGAAGTGGTCGCGTCCCTTGTTGGGGCTTTTGAGGGCTTGAAGAGTTCCACAACGGTATAAAGTGCTTGTTCTCTGTGGAGAACGTCGTTGCTGACTTCTCTGGGCTTATCAATGGGATGGACTTGAGGTTCGTACTCGGTTTGATAACAGCTGATATGTCTCTATTCTCTCTAGAGCTTGAGGAGTGTGTGTAATTTGGTGAGATTTGTATGTCTTTCTTTGTACTAGTGTCTTCGAATCTTGTCAACTTGATCCTCTTCAAACGGTTACTATCCATTGAAGCACTGATCAATCGGTTACCATCAACCAAGGTAGGAGCTCTTCTGATACTGTCAAACTCCCCCACGAAATCCGACTCTCTTCTCTGTGTATCGGACTGACTGCCTTGAGCAGGGCTTGAGCTGCGGCCACTGATCTCAGACATCTCCAAAACAGTGGCAACTCTTGTGTATTTTGCAAAGAATCGACCTTTGTTTTGATAGGTTTGAGTAGTTTAAACTCATCAACGGTTGAAGGTTTTCGCGAAACTCCATTTTGTGGTGTCAGGATGTTTCAGGATCATCAAGTAGCAATCAGAGGGGAATTTCAGGAGAGCAAAGAACTTTCATTGTTCTTCATACAGAACTCAATTGTGCTTTCTTTAGCTCTTTTCCCTGAGAAATACGAACTTGACAATGTCTGCTACCCATGAGAAACTTCCTGATTGCGTTTTGGCGCTTTTACGCAGCGGGAAATTTGTCCATTTGGGCACTGCTAGCAAAGAAGGGATCCCAGATGTCGCCCTGATGAACTATTATTACCTGCCTTCTAATGAATTGTTCGGTCATAAAGAGCCCAGTTCCTCCATTGACAAAGCCCCAGACCACACGTACATCTCGTTAGCCACTGCTAAATGCTCGCTGAAGTTCAAGAACATTGAAGAGAACTCAAACGTCTCATTACTTTTCCATGATTGGACCACTGCAAAGAACATCTACAAGTCAAGTCACTCCGATAATGATCAATCCAACATTTTGAAGTTACTGCAGGGCCTGAACCAATCGGAATTGAGCCAAGTCAGTGCAACTTTAACTGGTGAAGCCAAAATCATCACTGATGAAGATGAATTGGCTTACTACAAGACTAAACTAGCAAATGAGAGCCCAGATGCTAAGGTCTTCATTGATGGTGACTCCAATGCGATTGTTCTCGTTCATATTACCTCTGCCAAAGTCTGTGATTCGCAATACCACCAAACGGTCTACAAATGATTAGTAATCGTTTATGAGAATGCTACGTGTATTTATGTTTTATCGAGGTTTATGTTGAATTCTGTAAAGAAGATGTAATCTCTCTAAACTAGTTACCTTCTTGACCGAAATCGTGAGTGAAGTCCTCTTGCTTCTTCAGATCGGCCTCGTTAACTGTTGGTCTCGTCGTCTTGATGGCTTTTATGAAATCCTTTAGTGTCAGATCTGGCTCTTGTAATTCATCAGCTTCGATCTCCATCCAATTCTTCTCAATGGCACCAGCATCACCTGGAGAACAAGGTGTCAGCTTACCGTTATCCAGTCTCTTGAAATGTGTGGCACTTTGAATCTTTCTTATTGGTTGCATCAATGCATCTTTAACAACAACAGCTACATCGGCACCTGAATAACCATCGGTCATTTCACCGAGTAGTTTATAGTCCTTAAAATCTAATTCACATGGAGTGTCACCGACGTTCAACTCAAACATTTTACTTCTAGCTTGTTGATCAGGTAAAGCAATGTAGATTCTCTTTTCAAACCGACGTCTAATAGCAGTGTCCAATTGCCATGGGATGTTGGTAGCGCCAAGCACCAAGACACCACTTGAGTCATTACCAACACCGTTCATCTGGACCAACAATTCAGTCTTGATACGTCTTGAGGCCTCACTCTCACCTTCACCTCTAGGACCACATAATGCATCAACTTCATCAATAAAGATAATGGAAGGCTTATTCTCTCTAGCCATTGTGAACAGCTGCTTGACCAATCTTTCAGATTCACCCATCCATTTGCTCACTAGATCTGACGAACTAACTGAAAAGAACGTGGAGTTGGCCTCTGTGGCAACGGCTTTTGCTAAGTATGATTTACCAGTACCTGGTGGACCATAAAGAAGGATACCGGACAATGGTCTTCTATTACCTGTGAACAAATGAGGGAATTTGACAGGAAGAATAACAGTTTCTTTCAAAGCTTCCTTAGCTGGTTCCAAGCCTGCAATGTCCTCCCATTTGACATTTGGCTTCTCGGACAAGATGGCACCTGATAGGGCGCCTCTCAATTTCTTCTGTTCAGCATCGTCATCATCTTCACCGTCGCCGCTCTTCTTGGCCTTGGTAGAGCCATTTGTGGAGCTTTCAGCAGCTTTCTCCTTCTTATCAAGATGTTCTTTCAGTTGCTCAGCTCTCGATAGGTATTCTGTGAATTTTGTTCTTATCAGTTCCTTGGATCTTGGGTTCTTCTCGTATTTGATGGCCAACATCAGGTAGTCCAGCCCATTATAGTACAAACCGTAGGCATCATCATACCTCGTAGCATTATCAGCTTCAATGGCCTTCTGTACCAGTTCAATCCCCTTGTTTAGAAAATCCCCAGTTGACATGATTATTCTTCCAAACCACTATGAAAATGCAAGGTCAAAAGAGTGGTATTGGTTTGTTGGTGGTGTTTGTAGGGGGTTTCTATGTATGAAAAGCTTGTGTGAGTTGCTCAGTGAAATTTTTCGGTCTTTAGACGTGTTTAACTGTGTGGAATTGAGTCTTCTTTGTTGTTTTGCCCTCGATTTCAAAACTAAAAAATTTGGCCAAAAAACCCAAAAGAATCTCTGCCAAAAGATAACGGTCAAGTTGTCCCTGATTAATTTGAGGCATAAACATGAAGAAACACAAAAGTAGCGTTTTTTGCGGGTTTCCCGTGGTTTTCCGTGGTTTTCGGTGGTTTCTGGTGGTGTCAGTGATTGTTCATTCGTTAAATAGCTGAATAACTTGTATATTCTTTTGTTCATCTATTGGGATGGACAATCTGAGAACTTACTGGTGTGTTACCAGGCAACAAGCAGAAATTGGTGTTATTAGTTCAAAGTTCTTTACGTTTTGAACTCTCAGTACCTCTGAATCATGAGTCCAGGACATTTCTCTGGCATATCTTACACCTTCTGGAAACCTACGAATCATAGCTTCATCTTTTTGATCATACATATCTCTTACAACATTTTTATTGGGCCCTGTGAATGCATATATCAATTACCCCTTCATTCGAAACCTGCCGCTACAATAACATTTTTGTTAAAGGGAGCTTTTGGTTATTGTGTTCCTAATAGAAAGCCCTATTGAATCCATTTCTTTGAATCCATATGTTAAGGCAAATTAAAGGATACTTGTTGGCCTCTCTTTATTCAGTAATTATATCAGCTGTTCAAGCAATGTATCTTGATCTATTCTTAAACTGTGGCTGGGTTAAGGAGCTCCCCGATTAAGTTCTGTACATCGAATACCAGAGGTGGTTAATCCTTAGGTTTAGCTGTACTAATGCTAGTATATTGATTGAATGTTTCAGGACACTCTGCATCGAAACTGACGTGTTCATCAAGTTTTGAGTTGATCCCTGGATGGGATCGTGAATCCAGGGATCGTGACATTAAACTTTAAAATGTTGGAGAAAAGTATTAGATCAACTGATACAACTTTATGACTGATAGCTAAGCTATATTACCAAATATCCAAATATATTGCAAACTTTTCTGTTGAGAGCGGGTTCTATTCTACAAATTGAAGTCAACCCATATGACGTAAATCTCGGGAATAACAACAGATAAATCCGATTACCTTGAAAAGAGACAAATCCCACACAAAAATCAAATCAAATTGTTTGAATTTGAAAGGTCCTTTGTGTCAGTGTTGCTTGAATAGAGAGCTATAGATAGAGTCAAATCCACAGAAATAGAACTAAATATGACTGAGTTACCTCTGTTGCTGCCCATACGTAAGTTAGTGCTATAATTGTGTTGAACACAAAGGGAAACACTAACAGAAACTCCTCACAAGAATGTGTTTAAGCCCACAGTAAAGTGCTGGTCTACGTTCTAGTAACTGCCCAAATGATATTCTGATTCTGGATGAAGACCAAGTGCTTTTCAAAATGCCATTTGTTAACTTGGAGAGGGAGTATTTATCCAAGGCAAAACCCCCTCTGAAACACAGTGTCAACTAAAATTACTGGAACCGGCAGCTGATATCCACGAGTATGGTGACCCTTAATAGGCAAAGAGTACTGAGCCGACTCAATCTTGTGTTAGCAGAAGCATCGGTTCCTATGAATCAC